>CM064493.1:9166962-9379345 GCA_032716605.1 Paralithodes platypus | reverse complement strand
GGATGCGCTTCTTATATGTATTTAGTAAACATGTAAATGTCTTACTTTTACGAAAAGTTGTGCAGTATGTATGTAATACAAATAGGAAAGTTTATTTTTAACTTCAACCATTCAGGAACTAACGTCTTGCATTCTGTGGAGAAAGTATAATTTATATCCTCATAGCGATTTAGTTTTAATTATAATGACACGACAGATTCGACTCTCTTTGTAGTCCTCTTCAGGTCTTACTAAAAAAAAAAAAAAAAAAAAAAAAAAAAAAAAAGGTCTCGAAAAGCAAGATCCCGAAATAACACGAATTAGTATCATCCAAGGGGTTACATTTTTAGCATTATAAGTATGCCCTAGTCGGCTATTAAGAGATATGAGAACTTAATGAACAAGGTTACCCCAATGAAATATAATGTTCACAACAATACGGACATTGTCTTGTAGATTAAAATATTTACATTAAGATTATATACTCGTAATGTGCGTATAATTTACATTAAGATTATATACTCGTAATGTGCGTATAATTTACATTAAGATTATATACTCGTAATGTGCGTATAATTTACATTAAGATTATATACTCGTAATGTGCGTATAATTTACATTAAGATTATATACTCGTAATGTGCGTATAATTTTACATTAAGATTATATACTCGTAATGTGCGTATAATTTACATTAAGATTATATACTCGTAATGTGCGTATAATTTCTGTATTTTAGCATACACACAGCACCGATGTATTTCATTCCATTACTTTCCAAGACGTTCCAAGGAATCCTACATTACCTTGATGGCCATTATATTATAATTTAGATATCTCTATATTTTGGTATTGTTGTGCATTTGCTACAAATCTAATAAATGTAAACAAATATATGTTATATTGTGAAAAACAATTAAATATGCCAACATTTAGCAAGTAGGTGAACTCGTTGATACTTCCATCTTTTTGTACATGTTTTATCTTATCTTATTTTTGGTGGAGATGCCGGGGATTAGTAATACCGGTTTCATTCTCAACATTGTGCTCCTGGATACCCCGGGCGCCTTCAACCTTTCATGATCTCTGGGAAAACAATGGCTGGGATACTTCAACATTATTCTCCTTCTTGTTTTGTTTTGTGGAACCTTTTCATACGATGTGTTTTTGTTATAGCTAATTAAAAAAACAAAATTTGGATCAGTATTCTACTTTGCTTGGAGAGTTTAAATTCAGTCAACATTATGTTGACTAGTATACACACAACATACAGTATACTTGTATATGACATTTACAGTTTGCGAAAAATCAAGCACTAGAAAATGGATGAAAAATAAACCTTTGTCTACTGTATTTGTCACATTAAACTTTTACTTTTTCTAACCATTACTTGATCAGCATATTTACCTTAATGTCCATGAACTTATTACTCACAGAGTATTAAGAGTAATAAGGAGTGAAGTGCAAGGTATTGTATCAGTGTCTGCGTGTGAGTCTACGTGCGTGTCTGTTTGAATTATATCTAGAGAGCAAATATAGCAATTTCGACGAGACTTGGTCAATTTCTGAATTTATATCCTGAAAGAAACCAACTACACCCCGTCTCCTACACTCGCCTCCCACCCTCCCCTTTAATACAACACGGCGGCTACGACAATCCTCTTGAGAAGTTTTACTGGTGGGTTGCGATGCTCCTCAAGGAAGATGAGATTTCAAACACAGATGTCATACAAATTACTGACCTTTAGTTGAGGAACAAATAAGTAGAGGTATAAGCCGCACAGCGTGAAGTCAATCTGTCAAACAGTCATGCCATGTCTATTCAGTGAGGCTTGGTTTCTTGTCTCCTTTACAACACCCAAGAAGACATGTTGAGCTTAGTATCCTTTCCCCACGGCCTCGATCTAGTGGTCAAGTGCCCAGCCAACCACTACCCAGACAATCCCAAACAAAGCATATAACACTGAGACAATGAAGCAGCTGTACCAAGACAATGAACCATCAAATGAAACAAGTCAACACAGAAACCCAACTGCTTCAACTGAATAAACCCAATAAATTACTGTATACACAAAACTAATGAACCACAAATCAATGAACACAAAGAATTGAAACACTAACAACTGTTCCCATTCTTTCTTGCTCTTCTCTCGTTTTCCTCTTTCATTCTTCCTTCCTTCTTCCTATTTTTATTTATCTACAATTACACATACTGTATAATTAACATATATGTACACATATGTACACCCATTCATAAAAGAAAGGTACCCCCCTGACCGAGAGATCTGAAGCCTCATGCTATTTAGTTGTGGTAACACTGGCACTGAACCATCGACGGCACGTAAGTGGGTGGTGACGGTGGATTGTGGGAGGGAGAAGGGAGCTGATCTGAACGAAGTAATGCTTCTCTTCGCATTGAAAATCGTTTTGCCAATTATCTCTCTCTCTCTCTCTCATATCCACATATATATTTATATATCTACATCTATATGTCTGTCTGTCTTTCTATAAACTAATTACATTCAGTTTTCTAATAGACATATCCCACCTGAATCCTACATAATTTTCAATAATAGCAATTTGGCAATTTTTCCGAATAGTGATATCCTTGGAGTATGGCAATTTCAGATGGACGTCTTATGTCATATCTATTTTTAAAATGCTTCAAAGACTCTAGGAAGGACGTCCTTTCCGAGAGAGAGAGAGAGAGCAGTAACAAAACGATTTGCAATGCGAAGTGAAGCATTGCTTCGTTCGGATCAGCTCCCTACTCCCTCTCACAGTCACCACCCACTTTCGTGATGTCCATGGTTTAGGGCCAGTGTTACCACAACTAAATAGCATGAGGCTTCAGGTCTCTCGATCAGGGGGGTACATTTCTTTTATGAATGGGTGTACATATTAATATATATCTAAATATATATTAATACTGTGCAAATAAGAGTTAAACAGCAGGGGCCGGATGCTCCAAACTATTTAGGACATCCTCTCCCGTCCTATCTCACTTGGGATGTCATAACTGCTCCAGTACGCTTATAACGCTATACTGAAAACAGTTCAGACGGCATACTCCGAAGCTGTGGGCAGCCATTTTGTGAAAAGTTAGGATGTCCTGACTTAGGGTAGGTCGGGGGATACTCTATCTCGACTTAACCTTTAAACGGTGAAGCTATGGTATTTGAACATATTGCCAGGCGAACATATTGAGGCTCATTCCTGACGAAAACTGTCATTATCCGATAAATATCGTTATTACTTATTCATATGTGCCTATTTTACTTTTAATATGAAGATATTAACATGTAACAGAAATAAAACAAGTGGGAATAGTATTTGGGAGGTGAAAAAGACGAAGTATTGCCGACTGGTTCATTCATGAGAGTAGAGCCGGCGCGGCACACACCCACCCCCTCTCACTTATCGATTGACACTGATGTCTTGCTAGTGAAATCTCTCTCTTGCTACGATCTCTATATGCCTCCCCTTCGACCTTGAAACCGGATGGGGGATATTGGCGCCAAAAATAAACCGATAAACAAGGGAATAAGAGGAAAAATAGGTGATAATTGAAGGGGGAGGGGTTTTGACACATGTGGAGGAGTGTTAGTAGGTATGGAGGGGAATTATCTCACTTAATCACATACTCCTTTGTTTTGATTGCCACTGGGGTCTTTTAACCCACTGAGCCCCAGCTAGTTTATAATAAATGTACCACCCAGGACCAGCAGGTTTTGAAGAAAAAAAAAACATTACAGAAAACACCAGGAATGGGTTAGGAATGAAGGAAAACCCACAAAAAACCGATCCCATAGGTCATTAAGGGGTCCTACGGTGCGCCCGAAAGTCGGATTTACAAGAGGGGAAAATTGAAGGCAAAAACACCCAAAAACAGGTTTTTGCGTGCTCACGCGCACACGGTTGGACTTTGAGAGTTTTCAACCATTGGCATGGTTGCGTGGAATACTTACACAGTTCCCATACAAATCTGAGTCCTCTAGGTGCCATAGGACCGGAGTAATTAACAGTGACGCAATGTTGTCGTCGCTGGGGTTTAGCGTTACGAACATTGCCGACGACAACGTGTCGTCGCTGGGGTTCAGTGGGTTAAAAGGCTTTTATTAGGCCTTGGATCTTAAGAGTCCCGTCGCCTTCGCCTAGTAAAACCTCTTAAGAGTCTCAGCGCTGTTCCCGGGTGACATCCAACAGCAGAAACAAAGTTGATATTGGGAGCCATTTTATAGGATGTAACTCCAAATATTAGGCGTGAAATAACTATGGCCGCCCTCAAAGCTACTCTAGCCTACTTTAATCGTCATTTAAGGAGAAAATGGAACTTACTGCTGTAATTAATAGTTATAGCGTGACATATTGTACTGGAATAAGTGGTCACTTTTTAAGGCTTGAGAGAATGTGTCTAAACATAGCCAAATAGAAGGATACTTTTCAAGCCTATGATTCTGTGATTTTTCTTGATTAAACCTTTCAATAATGGAATTACTAGTGTAATATATATTGCATATACTGTATATACTAGATTTGTGGGCTCAAGACCTTTATGAAGTAGCATAGGCTATTGGCAACTTCACACACTGGGGTTCTGGGTGGTGGATATTGAGTTAACCCTTAATTAGCGGCTCACCACATAAGTCGTATTTAATAAAGCTGGACTATGTGGCGGCGCTCGACATAGGTCGAGTGGCAATTTCAGCACGTAATGTTGCTGAGAGAGAGAGACAAGTGGTGGCAGGAGAGTAGCGTGCGTATGACTGCTCCAGACCACCGCGGCGAACATACTGACACGAATCCCAGCTCCCTCCTCCCTCTCTCACTCGCTATATAAGGAATTGTATCGGGAAAGTGGCTAATTACATGCTTTTTGCACTCGCGTTGCACGGTTATTGCAAGAAAACTAGCCATCATAAAAGGATCGTTATGGTGTCATTCGAAAGCTCTGTTTATGCCCTTTCAGGGATAGGTACTTGTTTTACGTTCTGAGTCTTATTTAGGCATGAAAATGATCACGTAAACAGCCCTATTTTGGCTAAAAACACCCCGCTGGGCGGTACATATAAATAAACCGCATAGGCCGCTCGTAAGGTGTTAATAGCCTAGGTCAAATTATATGTATTTATTACCGGTAGATTAGGTTAACCTAAGTAGCCTAACTTAGGTTAGGTTAGCTTAACTAACCCTTTTTACCTAATCAAGTTATACTTAATTATAGAAGACTCATTTAGGCTATGCCTTTAACCCCGTATTTTCCCTGATCTTCATAGGCCTAACCCACCCCACTAGTGACCCCCTAAAATAGATTAGGCTTATTCTTGGGTAAAATACAACAAATAATGTAGTACCTAAACATAACTATCACATGAATAGACTCATAAAATCATACAATAAAAATATGTAATTTATGATCTAAACTTGACCAATAACATTTGGGTAAATATCATAAATCATATAAATACCCTTTATCTAACCCAACCTAGTATAATTGTGGAACTTTCGTACCTACTGAAGGCTAGACCTCTGCTGAATACTTATGGCTTACACATCATTTTTGTTTCTTAATGCCTTTCTTTACAGTAGCCTACCTTTTTTCTAATACAATTGAATTACCAAAGGTGGTTTATTTTACTCCCCAAAATTATATTATGTAATAAATGTGACGTTAACCACTCCGTTAGAACCGCATGGCTTGTCCTACGGTGACTCGCTAGGATCGCCAGGGCAGTGGATGTGGCTACAGTTGGTGTATTATTGTGTGCTTTATTTCATATGAAAGCTTGTGTCATGGGCAGTCCAGAAAGGCTCTTTGTTTTCGCCCATGTCAAGGCTTTATATATTTAATTGCAAAGTATATGTTTTATCATTAAGTAGTAATGATATGATTTGAGAGAGAGAGAGAGAGAGTAGAACAGAGTGAGAGGAGGCACGCAGTGTTTCTTGCCATGCTCGATGACGTCACGGCTGGCTGGCCTCTTGGGGATTGGTTGGAGGAGTTTTTTACCATGCTTGGTGACGTCATGTTTGGCTGGCTTCTTTGGCATTGGCTGAAGGAATTGTTACCGCTTTGCCTACGCGGTGCAAGCTAGTGTAGTATATATACAGCTCTCTTGCCACTCTCTCCCTCAGATCTGGTTTCTAGAACTCATCCCTCTTATCCCTTTGATATCTGTCCCCCTCTCTGCACCTGAGAACCTTTTCCTCTGCCTATCTCTCTCATTTTCCATATCTTTCACCACCTTTTATTAATATTATACCCCCTCTGGTTAACTCTGCATAATCAGCTTAATGCTGGCCAGTTGTATTGTGCGTTAAGGTCTTATATAACCCATGTATGTTAGTTGTTAAGATAAGTTGATCACGAAGCATTGGTTGGCATTCATATTGTTCAGTACTGCTTCCTGTAATTATTAGTGTTCTGCTGGATTAGATAATGCTAGACTAGGAGTCTGATACTATAAGGTATTGTTTCCGATGGGTGCTGGCTTTAGTTAAAAGCTGCATGACATACCTGAGAACTGGAGTTGATTGGGTAAATTCTAGTCTGTGTGCCATTGAGAATAGAGCATGCACGAATTTATTAGTGGCCCCTCCATCATTGACGAACATGCCTATTACATAAGGCACCCTCTTCAAACACTCATCCGCCGTAGTTTGAATCTACCGCGCAGAGCATTTAAAATTTGAGGAGCCTTCATCATGAGCACACGCGACCTCACTCATGGCTTCAGTCATTATGAATTGGGTTCTCACTACGAAAAAACTTCGTAAAAAATAAAAACAAAAAGAAAATAAGAATAACTATTCAATAAGCTTTCCATAATATCGTGGATGTACTTGTGTGGATCTTTGACCAGATGCTGACTCAGGCGTCATTCTTCCTTCTCTGCTCTGCGATCAGCCTGCCCGGACGTGTCTCCCCACACTCCGCTGGTTCCGCATTTGTTGCGTCCCTAGTGAGTTTTTTCTCATTTGTTTACTCCGGGATGTATCGAGTAAGGTTAGGATATGCGTACCAGGAGTGTCCTGGGCTGGTTGCCCGCAGTGCAGTTTATTTTGGGTCGTTTGTTTGGGGCGTCTATTTCGGACGTACCCTCGTGGTCCTGTTGTGGACATGTGAACTTTTTCACAGTTAGTTAGCTTGTGAGGCAGGCGGCTTTCATTACGCGTTTTCGCTGCCTTTTATCTTTCTGATGAGGTAGTGTTGTTTTGCTGACGTTCCCAGCGTATTTTTCTTCACTTAGTGAAGTTTTTTCTGGGTCCCGAGTCAGTCTTCCCTTTGCCGGAAGTTTCTGCTACAGTGGTGTGTTGGCGGTGGTTCCTGTTGTGATATAATTCAGTGTTTTTTGTTTATATTCCGAAATGTTATCTTTTCCGTCTGCCTAGGCCTAGCCAGCCTCTTGTAGCTTTGCCACATGTACAAGTGTTATTGATTTATGATATAAATATGTACTATTGTGTCATGTGTGTCCTGGTTTAGTTGTGTATTGGCTAATTCCATGGACTATTTTTGTTTCCTGGATTAGTTGTGTATTGGCTAATTCCACAGACTATTTGTGGGCCCGGGGTTAGTTGTGTTTTGGCTAACTCTTTGGTCCTTTGTGGCGTTCAGGTGGTATCTGGACGAGGTGGGTTGTTTCCTGGCGGGTTTTTTCTCGGTTTCACCTTGAAAAACCCGGCTGAGTGCCGTGTTTGGGCCACACGTGGTTTCAAAAACAGGCTTGTTTCCCCGGCGAGGAGGTGTCTGTGGCTCCCCAGGACTGCGTCTCTGTGGTGGTGCCTGTTTCAGGCTCCCTACGATTCCCGGCGGAATGGCTATACCCATCTAACAGTGTTCATGCGGACACGTGTTGTGAAGTTGTTTTCCCCGGATTTGCAAAACTAGGAAAGAACCTAGCTGTTGTTGTGTGGTTTTCCTCCCCGGCGATCTTTTACAAAGAACTGGGTACAGGAACAATTGGGGTTAACTTTTAACATCTTGCACACCCGGCGGGTGCACCTTGGAAGGGTGGGATGAACGAATTGGTAATTCAGTTTAATTAACCGGACAATTAAGGGTTACCTTTTGTGTCACCACCTTCAACATACGGCGATTGAGGGCTCAATTGGGGTTAACTGTTAATAAAACTTACTTTCACACCCGGCGGGTGCTCCTTGGTAAGGTGGAATAACGAATTTACAATTCGGTTTAGTTGACCAAGACAATTGAGGGATATTGTTGTGTATCACCGCCTTCGACGTACGGCGATCCTAAGACAATTCTTTAGAAGTCAGATCTCGTATTTTGTCAGCCTTCCCAGTTTTTGATCTGCGAGATAATTCAGGGGCCGGCGTCTTTTTGGGGGGTTGTTTTGCCAAAATTGAATCTTGAATCAGACACCACCGGAAAGACTATTTCAATTCGAAACACCATGCTGGTTTTTTATATTGGGTCAGAGGTTATGCTTATATCTCTTGGACAAGTTCAGACTTTCTGATATCTTTACATAGGAACCCCACCGCGTAGCGAGCTGTGATCATAGAGTATCACGTCTCGTTACCCGGCGGGTTATTAACACTTGTGTGCGAACATGTTGGGTTAACCTTATGAGCATTAATTCCTGGAAATTTTCTTTTTTTCCAGAGCTGGGCCCCGGCGAGTCTTAGAGAACCTGGAGTAAGTTTCCCACCAGTCTCTGTCATGGCTACCTTTGCCCCGGTGTTTGCTTTATGCATTACGCCCTCCTGTTCAGGTATCCCTATTTTTGCGCACACCCTTTGTATAAAATTTGTTAAATGTCTAGACCGCTCAAGGGGTCTGTGGGTGATGCGAAACTGTACCTTTTGCTCCCAGCTCAGCGTTAAATTTTACAAGACAATGATAAGACAGCAGCGGTCGCCTTAAGGGAGGTCAGACAGCAAATGACTGCTTATACTACTATTGTAGCGCATAAGTCACTTCAATGCGACAACGTCCCGCTTTGGGATAAGTTACTTCGTGAGCACCCTCCCATTAAACGTCCCTCTAGAGTAACTGTTCGTAAACCGGCGGAGACTGGACAGGGTTCTATACTTGTTCCAGCCCCAGGCACATCTAAACGACAGCGAGAACTGACGCCCCCGGTGGCAGCCTCCTCGTCACGGGCGAGATCTAGGTCACGGTCCCCGCTTAGACAGCAGCCGCCGAGTCGCTCTACTTCACCAACGAGCAAGAAGAGTAAGACGGAGGGGTCAACAAGTGGATATAGCGAGAAATCTTCTAAATCCAAGAGCAGTTCGCGGTCGCACCGTAGCCACAAGTCTTCCAGAAAAGACTCACATGATCGAAAGACCTCCCGGCGTTCACCGGAGTCTAGTGCCTCTCGTCATGCCTCTACCCCCAACAGAGCTAGTGTTCAATCTCATGGAGATAGTTTAGTACCAGTACCAAAAGACAGTTTACCTCTTAGTATTTTAACCCTAGAATTAGAAAGTTCAGTGGACAGTGATCGTCCAATGGCAGAGTCCAGTGGGGGCTCCATGATTGAGGGTATTTCGGACTCCCAAGGGAGTGCAGGCCAAGGCCTGGGTGTTTGGCAGTATTCTCAACCTATGGCTCAAACTATACAAACAGTGGCTGAAGTCCACCGGGACGCGGCGATCCCATCATCTATTCCTGACTTGTCGTGGCAACAAGATGGGACTCCGGCTTCGGCGGAATCCTCTCATGATTATCCGGATGACAAAGACGAGGTATCTATCATCTCAGATATGGAAGTGCAGGAGTCGGGTTCAGTTTTAGACGCCGCACAGGAACGTAATGATTCACCTTTGAGTTCATCATCGAATAAGTTTGTCACAGCAGAGGAAATAGATGGGCTGCTGGTTAATGCTCTCTCTAAAAATGTTGGCCAACAGCCAGAAACTCCTACAGTGGCCCTGGGAGTTCCTAGAAGAAGTTCTAATGTCCGGCCTCTGATGACTTCTATTGCCTTAACTCAGATCCCTCACCCTCCCTCTATATCACCATCGGTGGTCACTAGGCCTGCTACGGCGGCACTGACTACTTCTAATGTCAGGGTTATAACGGATGTCAATCCGCCCCCTTTAGATAAAGCACCTATGAAAAAGGTAGCTATGCCCTTACTGTACGGTCTGGATGAGTCATGGGTTCACTTGATCCCCACTAAACCAAAGGTCGCTCAACCTACCTTGTCAGGGGAACTTCCAGTGCCACGAGAGTGGGTAATACAAGGCAATAAATCTAAAAAATTAGGGGCCTTGGATACTTTGGGGAATGTACTAGATGTTAATGTTAAGGCCATTCCTAACTATTATCACCAGGACTATTTTGTTTATACTGCTAAACCTGCCCTGCCCCCTGCCTCAGCTTCGAGACTGTTTTCTGACTGGTCCAAACAGGATGGTTTTAATGACATAAAGACTCTGTCAGCTCTCACACCAGAACTCGATTTGCGAACCGTCACAGACTCAGCCGCTAATCCAATGTTGAAGGTGGGGCAGTTGGGTCCGGGCCCTTGGGTAGAATGGGAGACGGAGGCTCAGAACTTTGCGACCACCTTCACCTCAAAATCTTCCCACCAGATCCCTCAGGATAGTCATTCGTGGTTCTCTATGCCAGTGTGTTCTGCCGGTGGAGTCCCTTCGGCTTTGTTTGATTTCTTAGCTGCCCCTAAAATCAATTTATGTGAACTCAAGGACCCTTTCACTACCCCTACCCCAACTCACCTAGACCGAGAATTTAGGCTATGGGGGAAAGCATTTAGACTTTTCTCACAGTACATTGTGACACAACAGGTCGCTAAATCGATGCTCCGGTCCACTCAGGCAATTGCAGACGCGGATGCCAGAAGATCGGTGGAACTGTCTCGGCGACTGCTTCTTCAGTCGTCAATTCAGTCATTGGGTGACATACACACGGCCTTGCTTGAGGCGGTGCGAGCTCGACAATATCTCAGGATGTCCTTGGTTCGGAAGCTTCCTGATCGTATTGCGAATCAGGTGGTTATGTCACCAGTGCTCACTCCCTCTTTAATGTCCCCTGAGGTGTGGAGAACAGTTTTTAATATGGCTCAGACCTTTAAACATAGTCCCGCCCCTTCTAAGAAACCTGCCTTTAACTTCCCGAAACCCAAGCCAGTCGCAAAAGCACAGCCGGGGGGATCTAAGCCCTGTCATCTACCTAAGTCCTCTTCCCCTCAAGGTCAGTACAGGTATAGACAGGGTAAGTTTACAGGTCCGAAAGGACGAGGCTATAATAAACCAGGTCAGGGCTCATGTTCTGCCAACGCCAGCCAGCCGGCAAAGCGTCCACCACCACCACGTCCACCACCATAAAAAACTAATGTCTCTCTCATTCCCGGGGCCGGTCTCAAGGCGAGTGGATCCGAGGGTAGTACAGCCGGCGAACCCTTGTCTGCTAACTGGGTCGTTCCGAACGTGTCACCAAGCATGGCCGTTAAACACTTGGGCAAGGATGGTGGCACGCAAAGGCATCACTTGGCAGTGGCTCCGGCGACCTCGCTTACGTCAGCCGACAACGGCGAATCTAGTTTCTTTAGAGGTGGAGTCACTGGTCAAGGAAATGATCGCCAAGAATGTCATCATCCTGGTCCCTCAAAATTACCCAGTCTTCACATCCAAGCTATTTTTGGTTCCCAAAAGGGATAGTGTTCAGATGAGACCCGTCGTAGACCTGTCGTATCTGAACCTTCATATTCACAACGAGTCTTTCAGGATGTTAACGGTGCACCAAATCAGGCTAACACTTCCGCCGGGAGGTTGGATGTGTTCCTTAGACCTGACAGACGCTTATTGGCACGTCTCGGTAAACAAAAGATTTCAAAGATTCCTGGCCTTACGGATCAGGGATCAAACTTATGTTTTTCAAAGGATGCCATTCGTTTGAACCTGGCACCTCGCTTATTCACGAAATTAGTCCGGCAAGCACTGATGCCATTGTTAAAACAAGGGATCAGGATTTTGTGGTACCTAGACGACTGGTTAGTGGTGGCAGAGACAGAGCAGGTATGCATAAATCATGTCAACATAACATTAAAACATTTCAAAACTCTAGGGTTCAAGGTAAATCTGGTAAAGTCAAACCTTGATCCCTCACGAGTAGTTCAGTGGATAGGGCTGGTTTGGGACACAGCTGCTCTCACTCTGAGTCAGAGTGTGGACAATCGGAACAGATTTCGCAGGAAACTGTTCATGTTCCTTCACAGTCTGACTACGACACGGAGAGTCTGGGAGTCTCTGGTCGGTTCTCTCAACTGGATTCAACTAACTGTAATGTTGGGCCGGTTGAAAGTAAAGCGCTTAATATTGGAGGGCAACAAATATTTTCCACTATTACCGGCGGACAAATTATGGCCCATACCGAAATTAATCCACACCTTAATAGCGGTCTGGGCGAAGCGGGAAATGTTGCACTCAATAATGGCATGGACCTCTCCTCCGCCGACGGTATGGGTAGACACGGATGCATCAGGAACGATAGGTTGGGGTTTTCAGTCAAACCAAGGGCACCAGGGTCAAGGGCTTTGGTCCCATTTAGATATCTCCCACATCAATGTCAAAGAATTACTAGTCCCCTTATATTTCCTTCAGGCTCACGGCTCTACTTTACGGGGCAAGTCGGTGGCCTTCAGAATGGACAATCTGAATGCGGTTCACTGTATTCAGAAACAAGGGTCAACGAGGTCTCGGACGTTGCTAAACGTGTCAGAAGAGATTTTTATTCTAGCCAACAGGCTGGACATTCATCTTCACGCATCTTATCTCCCAGGCGTAGCAAACGTCTGGGCAGACGCTCTGTCTCGGAGACAGAGCACAACAGTAGAATGGGCGCTCAAGCAACCCATTTTCAACCTAATGATTGCAGAGCTTTACCATCCTCAAGTGGATCTGTTCGTGTCTGAGGAGACTCACAAACTCCCACTGTACCTCACCCGCCGAACGATAACGCCGGCAGGGGGGCCCGACGCCCTGGTGACAGACTGGAACAGGTGGAGTTCCATCTATCTGTTTCCGCCGCCAGACGCGTCTCTCATGCGCCATGTAGTAAACAAACTACGGGATTATCGGGGCTTAGTCTCGATGATCGCGCCCCTGTGGCCGGCGCAGTTGTGGTACCAGCAATTGAAAACGTGGTGCCCGCACCCGGTGTCGCTCCCGGTCGGGTATTTCCACTTAGACACGATTGGCAACCTAGCGACCTCGCTGACTTTTGCATTATGGACATTCAGGAGGCCAAGTGGCTAGCACCGTATGGTAGAGATGTGACCAATAAGTTATTGAATCAATATACTCAGTCTACAAAACGTCAGTATCAATCACATTGGCAAGCCTTTACTTCTTAGATCCTTAGAACGGAACAGACTGTGCCATCGGTGGCGTTAGTTTTTAATTACTTAAATTATCTATTTGAACAAAAACGTTTATCTGTAGTAACGTTAAAAAATCACTTAACAGCGATTAGAATACCATTTTGGGACCTTACCGGTCTCTCCATCCCAGTGGCGGAAGAGACAGGTTTTATGAGGGCATGTTTTAACCCATAAATGTCGGGGCGCAACATAAGTCGAGTATAATAAATCTGGACTATCTGGCGGCGCTCGACATAGGTCATGCGGCAATTTCAGCACGTAATGTTGCTGAGAGAGAGAGACAAGTGGTGGCAGGAGAGTAGCGAGCGTATGACTGCTCCAGACCACCGCGGCGAACCTATTGACACGAATCCCACCTCCTCCCTCCCTCTCTCACTCGCTATATACGAAATTGTATGGGGAAAGTGCCGAATTACATGCTTTTTGCACTCGCGTTGCGCGGTTGTTGCAAGAAAACTAGCCATCATAAAAGGATCGTTATGGTGTCATTGGAAAGCTCTGTTTATGCCCTTTCAGGGATAGATACTTGTTTTATGCTCTGGGTCTTATTTAGGCATGAAAATAATCACGTAAACAGCCCTATTTTGGCTAAAAACACCCCGCTGGTGGCTACATATTATATACCTCCTAGGCCGCTCGTAAGGTGTTAAACTCCGCCCACCTCCCCGTCAGCTCATGCCTACTTGGTCTCTGGACAAAGCATTGTCATTACTTCACTCTCGTCTGTACCAAAATACTGCAGATTTTACATTACTCTTAAAAAAGGCGGTATTCCTTTTGGCTTTGGCCACCGGGAACAGAGTGCTTGAGCTGGCGGCGATGAGCAACACACCTAATTGCCTCAGGTTTGGTAGGCTTAATGAATGTATTCACTTTGCACCTTCCCCAGGGTTTGTAGCCAAGAATGAGCACAGTGCACACATGTTTTCTGAGTTCACTGTGCCGGCGTTGAAAAGGGGAAAGGTGCACCATAATTTATGTCCAGTGCAGGCTCTAACCAAATATTTGAGGGTAGCTCCTCTAAACCCCGAGGGTGCTTTATGGGTAGCGAGTACGGGTAAGCGCTTGCTCAAACGTAGATTGGCTTCTTTTTTAGTCGAAGTCATTAAAGAGAGTAATCCCGGCGTTGTGGGTAGGGCCCACGATTTACGCAAATAGACAACCTCTTTACGTTTCCTGAAGAATTTTTCTGTGGAAGATATTACGTCCACGCAATTGTGGGCCTCTAAACATACGTTTTTGACTCGATACCTGTCAGTAGCTCTAGACAAACCTTCCTTGCCATGTATAGCTTTAACACCTTACGAGCGGCCTATGCGGTTTATTTATGTGTACCGCACAGCGGGGTGTTTTTAGCCAAAATAGGGCTGTTTACGTGATCATTTTCATGCCTAAATAAGACCCAGAACGTAAAACAAGTACCTATCCCTGAAAGGGCATAAACAGAGCTTTCGAATGACACCATAACGATCCTTGTATGATGGATAGTTTTCTTGCAATAACCGTGCCACGCGAGTGCAAAAAGCAGGTAATTCGGTACTTTCGGTACATAATTGAGTATGTAGCGAGTGAGAGAGGGAGGAGGGAGCTGAGATTTGTGTCAGTAGGTTCGCCGCGGTGGTCTGGAGCAGTCATACGCTCGCTAGTCTCCTGCCACCACTTGTCTCTCTCTCTCAGCCACATTACGTGCTGAAATTGCCACTCGAGTTATGTCGAGCGCCGCCACATAGTCCAGCTTTATTTAACTCGACTTATGTTGCTCGCCGCTAATTATGGGTTAAGGCAGAGGGTCTAGGTGGCCCTTAAGTCACTTTTGTTTTTAATTTCAAGGAAAGGGGGGGGGGGGGGGGTGCAGTCAGGTAAAATAGGACACCCTAGACCCCGCCGGAGTATAAGAGCTGTGATACTAGTTATGGGTATTGTTGATATGAAAATTTCTCTGTACTATTCAGTGCAGGAAATTGTGCTAGTACAATGATAGTACAAACAACAGTGTTGTTATAGTAGTTTAGCTGTGAAAGCAATTTAGTTTAAGCATTGGATATATTTTGCAAAATATTTCCACAGGTATTATAGGGTTATATGTGCACATGTAAACCTATAAATTTGTATTTTTCACCACTTATGTGAGTGGGGTGCCTTTTTAACTTACAGATCTGTTCGCAGAGTCTCAAGAGTTAACCTTTTGTATCAAGCAGGCTTCTTTGAAGCACGCCCCTGCTTAACCCCCTTTTGTATATATGTGCTGCGCCATTCAAATATATATTTTTCAAAAGTAAGAATACTATGTGGTTGTTTGATTATCTGCTTTTCTAGAGTTATGATATGATTACGAATGTCCCCCTCCAGTCTTAGAAATCAGGCATGTTCGTCAATGATGGAGGGCCACTAATAAATTATAGGTTTGACTCCTGTAAGGAGATAAAGAAAACCTAATATTTAATAGTGGCCCCGTAATCATTGACGACTGGGGCCCTCCCGACCATCCCCTTCCCATTCGTTGATGTATTAAGGATTTTGGTTTACTTGATATGTCAGTGAAGGAAGAATGACGCCTGAGTCAGCGTCTGGTCAAAGATCCACACAAGTACATCCACGATATTATGGAAAGCTTATTGAATAGTTATTCTTATTTTCTTTTTGTTTTTATTTTTTACGAAGTTTTTTTGTAGGGAGAACCCAATTCATAATGACTGAAGCCATAAATGAGGTCGCGTGCGCTCATGATGAAGGCTCCTCAAATTTTAAATGCTCTGCGCGGTAGATTCAAACTACGGCGGATGAGTGTTTGAAGAGGGTGCCTTATGTAATAGGCATGTTCGTCAATGATTACGGGGCCACTACTAAATATTAGGTTTTCTTTATCTCCTTACAGGAGTCAAACCTATAATGAGGGCTTTTTGCCTATACCATTCTGCACTGTTCTAGGCTCGGTTATTTGTCTTTGAGGTACGCCAGGAGAACGCTTAATACTTCGGTATTAAGGTTTCTCAAGAGAGCTACCCTTCACTCTAACGTAATACTTGACGCACAGACTTGAGATTTGCACTAGGCTATGCAGCACGCCATGCGCACCAGTATCTCGTATCATTGACTCTAGCTAGACTTTATCAGTCATAGTAGACATTAAGTATATTAAACCAATTACTCTTTTTATGCATACCCGTTTATGATTACACAAGCATTTCGCAGCCTAGTTTAATGTATTGAGACACAAACGACTTAGGCTATTTTTGTTGATAGAAATACTGCATTGTCATGGCGATTATTATTGTTGTAGCGTTTAGGATATTCTTGGCTCCGACTGCATTATATATACTGCCTTTTAGTGAGCATAGCCTGCTCGAGCATTGTTCCGCTGCCTGCCTTTTTGGGTTCCATTTCCGATTCGAGCATCTTGATAGCATCTAACATTTAAAGAAGATTCCTTGTTGGTGTTGAAGGACTTTAGTGCACTTTCTTTCATGCAGGAGTGCCTGACATTTATTGATTAAAGTAACGTAAGCTGTAACTTCCCTTACCACCTTACTTTGCATACCATAACCAAGTACCTTCGGTTATAGGTAGTAATAGGCTGTTTTCACATAATATTAAGCCTAGAGTAGACGCACATTTATTGAGAGTTTGATAACCTATTATTGCATATAGAGCTCTGGAGAGTATTTGTGTTCTTTGTTCACTGGGAATATACATCAGAGGTTGGATCTAGCACTTTCCGTTGTAGCATTTATGCCATTACTAGTCCAATGAATAAGAGCCCTGATATATTTAAACCTCAATCGTAACAAATGGCGACCTTGCCAGGATTTGGTGAACCTACATTAATTAGCAGGGAACATTTGTTGTTTTAAGGAATATTTTGCGGGGATCAGCAAGAATAATTGTTTTTGCAACATAGTATAGCCCTTGAGTATTTCCGAGAATTGTTGTGTGTATATTGAGGTATAAGAGTTTGGGGTGCTTCTTTTCTGAATATTGAGGTGGGAAATTTGTGTGAGCATCATGTCTTATACCGGATCAGAGGAGAATGGAGACACAGTACGTAATGTCGAAACTGAGGTTCAACAGCAACAAAGGGCATGTGAGCTTCAACAGCAACAAAGGGCATGTGAGCTTCTGCAGCAATTAGAATTAGCCAAGATAGAAGTGAGAGCCAAGCTAGCAAAAATCCAAGCTGATTTAGAGTCGACTTGGTACTGTGCCGACATGGACGTAGAGAAGTCGCGAGTAGAGACAACGGGACAGCGACTTGGGGCTGGTAACCGTGTTCATGATCAATCTCTCTCGCACTTATTGAAACTGGTTCCGGTGTTTGATGAGAGTGGTGTAACAGAATTTTTCGCACGCCTTGAGAAGAAGTGCCAGGAACACCAGTGGCCAGAGAATAAATGGGCAGCACTTGTATCCTCTAGATTAATAGGCAAGGGTCTTAAAGCCTACGATGCGTTACCTTTGGAGTCATGTATTGTGTATGAGGATCTCAAGGAGGCTGTCCTGAGGGCTTATGAACTGCAACCAGAAACGTAACGTTTGAAGTTCCGGGGTGTAACCAAGGGAAGAGATAGCACCTTTTTGGAACACGCCCGGGACTTGTCCGATGCTATGGGGAACTGGCTCCGATCTGAGAAGGTAACAACATTTGATGGAATTAAGCAGTTAATGATGTTGGAGCAGTTCTTTAAGAGCACGGGCGGTGATCTAACTTTGAACTTAAAGGAGAAAAACCCAAGAACTCTAGTCGAAGCAGCAGAAATGGCTGATCGACGGCTGTCGTTGATTCGGGGTTGCCGGTCCTCACAGAAGTACGATGCAAGTGCTAGGGACCGTTATCCTCCCCCTCCCCGTAGCAATGACACATTTAAACAAAAGAGCCATGAAACTAAAACTGAATCCAAACCTTACACCACACCGTATAAGAAAAGTCAGGGGCCTTTTACATCACAGTATAAGCCGAAACCGAAATTTATGTGTTTTAGTTGCCACCAGGAGGGTCATAAAGCAAATGAGTGCCCTAGTCGACCTCCTCCAGCAGCCGTGTCTTTTGCTCACGGCATTGGAGTGTTCAAGAGGACATCGGAGTTTGTTAGAGGCAATTCTTCCGAGGTAAATACACTGCCAGTGCAGAAGGATCCGGAAGGCTTATTCCCTGTCTGTGATGCCTTTAGTGACCACAGGGGACTCGGTTGTGTGGAGTGGGGGGGTAGAAGACATGAGGTGAGAATTTTGCGTGACACTGGGGCATCGCAAACACTGCTGAGAAATTTCACATGTAAACTTGTAAATACGGCGCGGGTGGTTGTGGTTCAGGGAGTTAATGCAACAAGGTCATACCAGCTTGTAAGAATGAAGATGGAAGTTGATGGTGTGACTCGTAACCTTGATGTAGGAATTGTGGAGAAGTTACCAGTGTGGGGCGTCGACCTCCTTCTCGGCAACGACTTTGCGGGGCCTACTTTTGAGGCTCCACCCTTAGTCGTTGCCGAGAAGCCGGCCGACGTGAGTAGGGAGGAGCAGGAGTGGGTTGAGAAGTGTCAGGTGCAACCTATGGCGTGTGTTGTCACCAGATCTCTTGCATCCAGGGAGTCACATTCTGGTCAACAGTCTTTAGACAAGCGGAAGAAAGGTACCGAGAAGGGGTTGAAAGTTGATGCGGTTGAGAGTTTAGTATCAACGGACATTCTCGGGGACTCATTATTAGGACCGATTTTCGAGTCTGGAGAAGACCCATTAACTGTTACTAAGAAGGCAGAGGATGGGCTTAAAAAGACGAAGAGACAGCAACGATACACAGAGAGAGAGCAACGGGAGGCTAAATTCAATGTAGGAGGGGGGCATGAGTTGTTTCGCAAACACTTAGATAGGCTTGCTCCTTCGGACATTCGTAAATTGCAATTAGAAGACCCGGAGGTTCTTGAATGTGGTACCGGTGCTGTCGAGTTGAAGGAGGACAGTGATGCACAGTCGGGAGATTTTTACAAGTAACCCCTGACCATCATGGAGGTAGCAACAAGGTACCCTGACGCGTACCCTATGAGAAATGGGTCAGCGAGGACGGTGGTCCGAAACTTGCTAGTGTATTTTTCCCGGTATGGTTACCCGCAGGGGATTCAGTCAGACCAAGGATCCAACTTCACTTCTAACCTCTTTGTTCAAGCAGTGCAGCAGCATGGGATTGTTACGGTTGTGTCATCTGCGTATCATCCGGAGAGCCAGGGTGTGTTAGAGCGATGGCACTCAGCCTTAAAATCTGTGCTTCGTTGTTGTTGCTTTGAGAGTGGGAAAGATTGGGATCTTGGCCTGCCATATGTTTTATTTGCTGCACGGGAGGTACCTGGGGAAAGTTTGGGATTCAGCCCTAATGAGCTTGTCTTTGGACACCGTGTCAGAGGGTCTCTCCATATGATTAAAGAAATATGGGAGGGCGCAGAAAAACCTTGTTCTATGCTCAAGTATGTCCTCGACAGTCGAGAACGGATGTTGCGCAGTCTGGAATATGAGGCAGTCGGAATATGAGGCTGACCGGGTGGTCGCTGATGTTACGGGAGTACAGCCTGGACATACGCCATATTGCCGGTTGTGACAACGTGGTTGCAGATTGTCTTTCAAGGGTATATGATCCTGGGTAGATTGACACACGGGTAGCCTCCTGCTTTAGTTTGAATAGTATTTTGCGCTTGGTGCTTGTTGGCTCGCGGTTGTAGCCCAGCGTATTGGGTCGTAAAGCAGGAGTTGAGCGTTTGGTATAGAAGAAAAAACTAGGCTTGCCCCTATAGTGCAGCCGAAATAAACAAATTAAAAACATAAAAATCAAATAAACACTCTTTCTTTGATAGTTGAATTTTTTCAGTATGTTATAGCAGTAATTCTGAGTTGCACTCCTCTCAGAATGCTGGGCTAGAGAAGCTCGCTCTTGAGGAGCATAATTACATATGATTTAACCTATTGTGTTGGGGAGGGTTATAATTTTGTAAAATGTTTTGTTGAGAACTGTGCCAGATATTTTACTGCCGCTGGGTGATGGGAAGTAGAGATATAGCATGGGTTCTAACCATCTATTTTGTTTGAGCTTTGGGCCTCTGAGAAAAATCTTGGGGGGGGTGTGACGTTAACCACTCCGTTAGAACCGCATGGCTTGTCCTACGGTGACTCGCTAGGATCGCCAGGGCAGTGGATGTGGCTACAGTTGATGTATTATTGTGTGCTTTATTTCATATGAAAGCTCGTGTCATGGGCAGTCCAGAAAGGCTCTTTGTTTTCGCCCATGTCAAGGCTTTATATATTTAATTGCAAAGGATATGTTTTATCATTAAGTAGTAATGATAGGATTTGAGAGAGAGAGAGAGAGTAGAACAGAGTGAGAGGAGGCGCGCAGTGTTTTTTGCCATGCTCGATGACGTCACGGCTGGCTGGCCTCTTGGGGATTGGTTGGAGGAGTTTTTTACCATGCTTGGTGACGTCATGTTTGGCTGGCTTCTTTGGCATTGGCTGAAGGAATTGTTACCGCTTTGCCTACGCGGTGCGAGCTAGTGCTAGTATATATACAGCTCTCTTGCCACTCTCTCCCTCAGATCTGGTTTCTAGAATGCATCCCTCTTATCCCTTTGATATCTGTCCTCCTCTCTGCACCTGAGAACCTTTTCCTCTGCCTATCTCTCTCATTTTCCATATCTTTCACCACCTTTTATTAATATTATACCCCCTCTGGTTAACTCTGCATAATCAGCTTCATGCTGGCCAGTTGTATTGTGCGTTAAGGTCTTATATAACCCATGTATGTTAGTTGTTAAGATAAGTTGATCACGAAGCATTGGTTGGCATTCATATTGTTCAGTACTGCTTCCTGTAATTATTAGTGTTCTGCTGGATTAGATAATGCTAGACTAGGAGTCTGATACTATAAGGTATTGTTTCCGATGGGTGCTGGCTTTAGTTAAAAGCTGCACGACATACCTGAGAACTGGAGTTGATTGGGTAAATTCTAGTCTGTGTGCCATTGAGAATAGAGCATGCACGGATGAGGGCTTTTTGCCTATACCATTCTGCACTGTTCTAGGCTCGGTTATTTGTCTTTGAGGTACGCCAGGAGAACGCTAAATACTTCGGTATTAAGGTTTCTCAAGAGAGCTATTCTTCACTCTAACGTAATACTTGACGCACAGACTTGAGATTTGCACTAGGCTATGCGGCATGCCATGCGCACCAGTATCTTGTATCATTGACTCTAGCTAGACTTTATCAGTCATAGTAGACATTAAGTATATTAAACCAATTACTCTTTTTATGCATACCCGTTTATGATTACACAAGCATTTCACAGCCTAGTTTGATGTATTGAGACACAAACGACTTAGGCTCTTTTTGTTGATAGGAATACTGCATTGTCGTGGCGATTATTATTGTTGTAGCGTTTAGGATATTCTTGGCTCCGACTGCATTATATATCCTGCCTTTTTGTGAGCATAGCCTGCTCGAGCATTGTTCCGCTGCCTGGCTTTTTGGGTTCCATTTCCGATTCGAGCATCTTGATAGCATCTAACATTTAAAGAAGATTCCTTGTTGGTGTTGAAGGACTTTAGTGCACTTTCTTTCATGCAGGAGTGCCTGACATTTATTGATTAAAGTAACGTAAGCTGTAACTTCCCTTACCACCTTACTTTGCATACCATAACCAAGTACCTTCGGTTATAGGTAGTAATAGGCTGTTTTCACATAATATTAAGCCTAGAGTAGACGCACATTTATTGAGAGTTTGATAACCTATTATTGCATATAGAGCTCTGGAGAGTATTTGTGTTCTTTGTTCACTGGGAATATACATCAGAGGTTGGATCTAGCCGCGCAGTGGTTCTTAACCTGGGGGGCACACCCCCCCAGGGGGGCGTTTGACAATGCTAGGGGGAGGCGTGGGGTAATCAAAGTTCAAAATTGGGATAGGCCATCCAAATGCATATAGGGTAATCGCAAATATATATATAAATAAGAAAATTTGATAGGAAAAATTCACAACCGCCATTCCGAGCAACCACATGTAATGTTGACATAAAACCATTAATCAGTTATATACATCAGAGGTTGGATCTAGCCGCGCAGTGGTTCTTAACCTGGGGGGCACACCCCCCCAGGGGGGCGTTTGACAATGCTAGGGGGAGGCGTGGGGTAATCAAAGTTCAAAATTGGGATAGGCCATCCAAATGCATATAGGGTAATCGCAAATATATATATAAATAAGAAAATTTGATAGGAAAAATTCACAACCGCCATTCCGAGCAACCACATGTAATGTTGACATAAAACCATTAATCAGTTATAATCCTTGCATGCAGATTGGTTATTTGTTCGCCCTTTTTACAGTATCTTGCGTCTTAAGCATCCATATGGAGTGGATAAAATAAAATAGTTTTCTAGGCATCAGAGACGTGGGGTAGGTGGGGGGGGGGCCATCATGAATACAGTCCTGACCAAAGGGGGGCACGGAGCTAAAAAGGTTAAGAACCACTGATAGTCTAGCACTTTCCGTTGTAGCATTTATGCCATTACTAGTCCAATGAATAAGAGCCCTGATATATTTAACCCTAACCCCCCCTGAGAAGTTTGACAAGAACGAAAGAATATTTCTGATTATGGTAGTGCACTTGTGGACGTATGTGTGGGAAGGAGGCTGTGGATAGCCAACACCTTCTTCCGACACAGAATGATCCACAGGTACACGTGGAAACGGATGTTGACGATGAAAGATAAGACAGTGGTGGAACGAAAGTCATTGATTGATTATGTATGTGTGGATGAACGAATGAAGAAATCTGTGATGGATGCTAGGGTGTATAGGGGTATTGGAGGGGGTCTGTCTGATCATTATGTAGTGGTAGCTAAGGTTAGGATACAAAAGAAGTGGGTGAGGAGAGCGGGAGGGAGGCGAGAGGAGGGTGGAATGGTGAGGAGGGTGGAGAGGTTGCAGGAGGAGGAAGTCAGGGAGGAGTACAGGAGAGCAGTGGAAAGACGACTAGGTGGGTTCGACCTGGAAGTTATGGAGGAAGTGGAGGAGATGAGCAAGGTGTTTAAGGATGAGATCTGTGCAGCATGTGAGGAGGTGTGTGGAGTGAGGAGAAGAGGGAGGGGAGTGAAAGGTACAGCATGGTGGACAGAAGAGGTAAGAATAGCTGTGGAAGAAAAGAAGAAAGCATATAGAGTGTGGTTGGGTAGTAGAGGGAATGAAGATTCCGAGAGACAGAAACGAGCGAGGTACGTGGAGAGTAAGAGGGTGGTGAAGAGAGTAGTGAAGGAAAGTAAGAGAAGAGTAGATGAGGAATTTGGAAGGAATCTGAGTGTAAAATGGAGGGAGAGTAAGAAACTGTTCTGGAAAGAAGTCAAGAAAGTTAGGGAAGGTAGCAAGGGAAACAGTAAGGGTGTGAAAGATAAGAATGGGAGAATGCTAGCCGAGAAGCAAGAGAGAGTCGAAAGATGGAGGGAGTACTTCAGTGAGTTGCTAAATGAAAGGAATGAAGAGCCAGCAAACATAGCTGGATATGGTATGGGAGGGAGAAGAAGAGAAGTAGTGGAGGAGGAGGTGGGGATCAGGAGGTCAGAAGTGTGGGAAGCCATGAAAAGAGTGAAGTTGGGGAAAGCACCAGGAACAGATGGAGTGTGTGGGGAAATGTTGAGGTATGGTGGTGAGATAGTGATAGAATGGGTATGGAAAATGTGCAAACTAGCATGGGAGAAGGGGAGTGCACCCGATGACTGGAAGACTGGCATAATAGTCCCCCTATATAAGGGCAAAGGGGAAAGAGGAGTGTGTGGTAACCACCGAGGAATATGTCTTCTAAGCGTAGTAGGGAAGGTATACAGTAGGGTAGTGATTGAGAGAGTGAGAGTGAGAACGGAGAAATGGATAGGCGACGAGCAGGGAGGTTTTAGGAAGGGAAGAGGATGTGTAGATCAGATTTTTACCCTGAATTGTGTTGTGGAGAAGTATCTGGAGAAGAAACAAAAGGTGTATGTTGCCTTTATGGACTTGGAGAAGGCCTATGACAGAGTGGATAGAGAAGGTTTGTGGAAAGTACTTAGAATATACGGAGTAGAGGGCAAGTTGCTGAAAGCAGTGAAGAGCATGTATGAGGGTGCAAAGGCGGCAGTACGTGTGGAGAGTGAGCAGAGCGAGTTCTTTGACCTGAATGTTGGTTTGAAACAGGGGTGTGTGATGTCCCCGTGGTTGTTTACTGTATATATGGATGGAGTCATGAAAGAAATACTATCAAGAGCAGTGAATGTTGGTGTATCGCTGAAAAGGGAGGGAATTGAGTGGAAGCTACCTATACTGCTGTTTGCGGATGATACAGTTCTGATGAGTGATAATGAATGGGAGTTGCAGGGTCTGGTAAATGAGTTTGGAACAGTGTGCGAAAAACGGAATTTGAAGGTAAATACGGGGAAGAGCAAGGTTATGGTCTTCGAAAGGGGTGAAGTCACAGAGTGTGAGGTGAAGCTGAACGGTCAGGCTATGGAGATCGTCAACTCTTTTAAGTATCTGGGCAGTGTGTTGAGTAAAGATGGGACTATGGATGAAGAGGTGCGGGAGAGGGTACAACAGGGGAAGAGGGTTGTAGGAACGCTAAAAGCAGTAACAAGAAATAGGGTGGTCAGTATGGAAGTGAAGAAGTCCTTGCATGACAGTGTGGTAATCCCGACACTGACTTACGGAAGCGAAGCATGGACGTTGGTTGAGAGACTCAGACCAAGAGTGAGAGCAGTGGAAATGAATTACTTAAGGAGTGCGTGCGGAGTTACATGGAGGGATAGACAGACTAATGAGGAAGTAAGAAGGAGGTGTGGTGTGGAGGTAGATGTGCTGGAAAGTGTGAAAAGGAACAACTTGAGATGGTTCGGCCATATGGAACGTATGGAAAGCGAGAGAATGACTAAGAGGGTGTACGAGAGCGAGGTGGAGGGACAGAGGGGGAGAGGTAGACCGAATATGAGGTGGAAGGATGGAGTGAGGAACTACATGAACGAAGGCGGTGCTGGTTGGGGGGAGGGGCGTCGACTGACTGGGGACAGAGGTGCATGGGGGCGGTTCGTTCGTGGCCACCCCTTCGGGGATCACGGCGTCAGGCAATAGATAGATAGATAGATATATTTAAACCTCAGTTGTAACATAAAATAATCAGAAAGGATGTAGTATCCGGGTGCACGGTCTTTGCAAAGGTCGTGGGTTCGCGGTTACGTTCCCGTCTATCTGGACTGCATTTTCTGTTATTTCCCCCCTACTGGCAATATATATGATGATGACAATAAGTCCAATAAGACAAATAAGGATGAGGTGGGCAAAGCCCCCCTCAACCTATTATTGTATTCTGTGGCAGTAAAAATAGATGGGAACGTGATTGTGAGCATGCGAGTAGTGTAAACAAAGCCGGTGAAAAAACCTAGGCTAACTCCTACCCTAACCTAGTGACAAACTATAAATGGGACTTATGGGAGAATAGCCTATCCTGACTTAATCTGGACTAGGCCTAGCCTAATACGCTTCAAACTATTGTACACAAGTGGAGAGTATGAGCAAAATTACCTTCCTAGCTGAATCTAGTAGCCCATAGATCTACTATAAACAATGTAAATGGGCCTTACAGATTTTTATCTTTTTTACCTAACCTAACAAAAAAAAAAAAAAAAATACAACATTCACCATTTCTTTAATCAGTAGCCAGCCCTTATTCCCATAAAGGATAGGGAGAATCATCAAGAGACACAACAGAAGAATAGGGAAGAGGAGAAGAACACGTTTACTTCGCCCGCAAAAAGCAAGCATACAAGCAATCCTACGTATGGATCAGCAAGCCTTCACTTCCTCAACCTTCTCTTGAACACTTTGTTAGGGGTTAAACATAGGATATTGCAAGATTTATTATCAATATACAGATACATGGGTAAACAATAAGGTAATACAACACCTAGGTAGCTCTCACTGCCACAGTGGCTTTTGTTTATTTTAATCAGCTGAGATTTATATCCAGTGATTGGCTGATCCCCCTAAACATTGGGATATAAGGAGCCCCGTGATTGGCTGAACAACATAGGGCACCCTAGAAGATTTAGGACAATTTAGGAGTTCCTAACCATTTAGGAACAGGAGAGGACATCCTAAATTTTGTTTGTGTATATAACTTAAGACACAAGATAAGATGTCCTAACCTGTTCATAATATTATCTTAGGAGGCCCTAAGTCAGTTAGGAAGTCCTAAGTGGCCCAAGTTAAGACAGTTTTGAGTATCCGACCCCAGGTCCGTTTACTCCAGCCAAATGCTTAAGTAATGTACTTGAGGGCACACCCTTTTTAGTTAGGTTATCCTTAGACACCCATATAAATTTTGAAATATAATTTTTCTGCAAACAAAATCTGAGAACTGCCATTTCTATTCTGAGCCTCTTGTCAAGCATTTGTGTTGTAGAGTGGGCAGAATCATTAATGCCATTATTGTCAGTCTTGCATATACTAGAAATCACACCTATCTTATTATCCAATTTGAGGATGTCTAATAGCATCTTCCTGTAGAGGATGCAAGCCTCTGCTAGATCCACCATATCCAAAGTCTCAGCTCTCTGTGTGCTTTCGACTACTCTCTTTATGCTTTTAGACTGTCATGCCAAGGGGATATACTTACCATTACCAACAACTACACAAACTATATAACCTCCCTGTGAGCCCCCACCATCTAAGTTAGCAAAGGAGGCCGCAGGCATCACTATATGCCTATTTATCTATCTATCTATATGCTCAGGTCCGATCCCCATTTTTTCCTATTTTTATTTTTATTCTCTATTTAATTCTATTTTATTATTTTATGTTTTTCTTGGGGGTGGCCGACTCAAGACAGAGCAAGAACAGGGAAAACACAAAAACAACATAAAACAACGAGCAAACACAGATAAAAACACAAATTCACACACATCTAGGTCACCCAGGAGAAGACCCAGACACCAGGGTCACCAAGGTCGCTCCAGCACTTCCCTGGCCGCCGACCACCCGGAGAGGTTCCGATCTCAGCAGGCAGACATGCAGCGGAGCCGAAGCCACAAGCTCACCCGCCACACTTCCAGGCGCACCCTTCATATTAATCGTCTCCCCGGGCCAGGCGCCTGATGGACTATTATCTAGTTCAACTGGCGCCCGACCCCTTCCCCCAAATGACCACGTGTTAACTCAACTATTCACAAGCATTCTCCATTCACTCCTGTCCACCACCACTTCCCCTGCCTGATCTAAAGACATTCCTCTATCATCCAAAGCTTTTCTTACACAGTCTCTCCATCTCAATGGGGGTCTTCCTGCCCTTCTCTCTCCCCTTGTATCTGACTCACATATTCTCTTTGTAAGCCTTTCATCACCCATTCGTTCAACATGACCATACCAGCTCAGCACCCTTCTGTCCACTCTGGCTGACAAATGTTCCTGCTGCCCCACTCTCCTACGTATCTCTTCATTCCTCAATCCGTCTCTACAAGTAACTCCACACATACTCCTCAAGCAGCTTATCTCCATCACATCCAGCTTTCTTTTCTCCTTTTTCTTCAGAGTCCATGTCTCAGCCCCATACATCACTGTTGGCACAACAATTCCTTGATACAGTGCACTTTTTACTTTCATTCCAAGATTTCTCGTCTTCCACATACTTCCCATTGCTCCGAAAACCTTCCTTCCTTCACACACTCTCTGTTTTACCTCCATTTCCATACCTCCACTTCTGCTTATCGTTCCTCCTAGATATTTAAAACACTCTACTTGTTCCAATATCTCCCCATCCAGCCTCACATCTAGATTCACCCTATGATCTCCCCTATTACACACCATTACTTTACTTTTATTGACGTTCACCTTTAGTTTCCTCCTTCCACAAACCACACCAAACTCTTTGACTACCCGCTGCAGTTTCTCCTCAGAATCCGCCACCAACTATATGCCACCAACTTCATATCTTTAAGGTTGCCCAAGTCTGGTATAACCAGTTGAGAACGCTCCTTTTTGGCTTCTTGATAACTCTATTGACCTGCCGTATGCATTCTACTTTTCCTTCCTTGAGAAAAGAACTCAAATCACTGACATCAAAGCATAGATCAGGTCTGGTGTGGGTGGTTTACCAGTTGAGTTGTCCAATAGCACTTCTCACCTCTGTGACTTCTATATTTGACAGTATCCTCTCCTTTTTTTTTTGCATCTAATGTCGATAGAGACGTCAATGACTGCACATAACAATCTTGTCCAACCCAAATTCCATCATTCAGCTGTTTAATATCAAGTCCAACATACTTGAACTCGGTAATCTCTTCTTACTTCACCTCAAATGTCTTTGACTTGATCAATGACACTCACATGAAAGAGTTTAATTCCTTCCTAACAGAAGTCATCCACATGAGTTGAAATTATACCATGTATCTTCTTACCACCACACAATGTGAAAATGGCCTGATCATACTTGGATGGTTCTGCACCCAATTTCACCAATACTTTTTTAACTGTCCAATACCACATCTTTGAAGCATCATTCAAACCATATACATAATTGGTAAGTTTCCAAAGGAAACCCTTGGGGATACCAGCTTCTAATGGAGAAGTAATGGAGACAGGCCTTTTCATATCTTTACTTAGAAGAAATGCAGTGCGTATATCCATGGCATTGCAAGTCCAGTTGTTCGAAGCCATAACTGCCATGGACAAACTAAGACCTTCATTAAAAATAGTAGGAGAATCAGTTCTGACAGAATTAGCACCTACTGTGCATCTTCGAAACCCCAGGCAACTAATCTATAACCTTAACTAACGGTTCCATTTTTACAATCTTTTTGGTACATATCCATCTAGTCGAGACCCTCTCTTGACCACAGTCAGATATGGTCGTGTAGACTTTACTAAGGTTCCAATTACTTAATAACTCTTTACCTTTGGCTTCGTCTAGGCCCTAGGGTGTTCTTTGACAAAGATGACAACAAGACATTCTCCTGACTCTCCTCATCAGCAGACTCATGTTGTTTCCTTTCCAAACCCTCATTTTCAGAATCTAGAAAAATGGGGTTTCCTTCTTCTTCTGGGCGTACATTAAACAAAATATTCGTTTCTCCCAGTTGCCGTGCCAGCCCTATGAAGAACTTCCACAACATTGCTTGTCTAACCTTCACCGACTGATTTATAGGAAATGGTTTGGCCAGCTTTGGGAAGTTTAACAGATGTAGGCAATTTGGTTGTCACTTCATCTTTAGGCAAATCAGCAATGCTTTTTTCAGGTGTGATAGAGCCTTCTACTTCCTCTTCAGGATGAAACTGATCATTATCCTCTTGTATAGGTTTTGTCATTTGTTTATCACTATACTCTGGCATCTCTTTACTACAGTCTGGCGGAGATAAGACTTAATTTGGCCGGGCTATAACATCAATCTACATAAATCTAACAAATGTCCCTCCATATTTCACCAATACTTGTGTGCGTTCCCAACCAATCACAGTTCCTGGACCCAGCCACCTGTTTGACTAATTTCTCTTGTAATAAACTATATCTCTATTACTATAGTTTTCAGTAATACTGGGTCTCACCTGGTGACGGAGGGCTCTCCTCAACTTCTCAGATGACTCGATTTGTATTAATGCTTTCCTTGCTGCATGCATAGTATTTATATTATAGGCTGCTACTATTTCACTGGTAGACAGACCCTCAAGACCAGGGGGACCATTCACTAGAACCGAAGGGACAATGGGGTTCCTTTCAAAAACAAGCTGATTAGGGCTAAATCCATTTACATTGTGTAGGGTATTCTTGGCACTAACCGCCCAAGCTAAAGCTACTTCCACACTGCAGCCGACCTCTTACTTCGTCTTTACTACCATGTCTGCCAGTATGCCATTATGTCTTTCGTTAAGATCATTGCTCCACATACTTTGTGCTGTTGTTGTCCTCACAATGATATTCAGATTTTGGGCCATATCCCTAAATTGTTCATTATCAAATTCTTTGACATTTTCTGCAAAGAACATTTGTGCAGGCCCAAAGTAAGCTATCCAATGTTTAAACACAACCATAAGAATAACTGAACTTTCTTTGCTGGTACTACGAACCACTACACTATACCTTGTGGAATGGTCACTTAGATGGAGAACCTTACATCCCTGAATTTCTTTAATATCCATTGCCACCACTTAATTGAAGCATGAAACCAGAGGAAACCCAACTACTGACCTCGGTTCTGCTTTCTTGTACTTCAAACACATATCACAGGTCTGATTCAGATAAATGTTCCAAGATAGCTAGAAATTCCTTGTCAGTTATTCCTGCATTATTAGCCAAAACACACATCTTCTGTCCACTAGGATGACTATATTGTTTATGAAGCTTTGTTGTAATATTAATTTTCTCTTCCAAGGTTTTATCCTCTACTTCCTTAACCCACTGGACCCCAAGCGATTTAATATAAATGTACACTTCCGGACCGGCCACTTGTCATTTGTTTGTTTTTCCTGAAAACACGAGGGATGGGTTAGTAATGAAGGAATAACAACAACAAAAACGCTCACCTACGTCATTTAAGGGTCCTGGGAGGCAGCGGAAAGTCACAATTAACATGGGTTGATGGGTAGGGAAAATACTGGAAAATCACTCCTGTGCGCACCCACACGCACGCGGCTGGACTTGGAGGGTTCCTAACCATCAGTATTGTTCCGTGGGATCCCAAAGTAGTCCCATACAAATCTGAACCCTCTAGGTGCCATATGACAAGAGTAATTAAGGCCGACGCAACTGTTGCATCGCTGGGACTGTGCGTTACATACATAGGCGACTCATAACATACGTCGCTGGGGTCCAGTGGGTAATAAACAGTATATCCAAGCTATTTCCATCAGAGGGCAAAGGTTTTGGCTAAGGGCACACAATAATGTCCTGCAGCAGTGCATGACAATTTCAATTTCTTTCCCAACATCTCAACTTCATCCCTTTTATAATGTATGTTAGTCTTTGCTTTTTTCATGGCTCCCTTGCTGAGTAAATGTGGAATGTCAGAATCCACAACATCACCACTTATGTCTACTCTAACACCACACAACCTACATAGAAGAAGCACCAGATAATTATTTAGATATAGATAGTTGTTAGATTCATAAAAATATAGCATGAGAGAGAGTTGAGAAAGCGAAAAGGGTTTATCGTGATATCACACTTGTAATTCGATACAATGATAAGTTATTTCCAGCTTTATATCAGTGATTATAAAGTTAAACATTGTCTCTTTTAAGTTGTTTGTTCAATTTGTCCAGAAGTATTTATATAAATAATTTACCTACATTTATTGTATTTGTATGTACTGTACCTTTGTATCTATACAACTATTTATGTAAATGTATGTATCAAAGTTGTGTGTGTACATGTACTGTATATATGTATATTTTGTATAATACACGAACAAATTGTTGAGAGCTTATATGTATGTACTGTACATGTTTTTACTTATATACAATGTTTTGTGCTTTTGTGAGTAAATAAATGAGTGTTGATATAAATAGTATTATATTGCATTTTAGTGTAATCATTTTTGTGAACAAAGAAAGGGATATGTAGATTGATAGATAGATGGATAGAGAGAGAAAGAGAGAGAGATAATGACATAGAATTACATAGATACACAGACTACACAGACCTTGCGGTCCCTACTAGGTAGTCCGGACTTTCCGGACTTAATGCTAAAATAGAATATGTTACAAAGTGGAAGGCAAGGATAGCCAAGAAGAAGCCTGTCTCCCCTCCCACCTCTCCCTCCGACTGCTGGTTGCCATGAAATTAAGTTGGGGAAAGAAGTCCCCCAGCAGAATGAGAAAAACTTCTACTGGGAAATTTATAGTAAAGAACGAAGATGCGAAATATTATATACTACTGATGTTTAACCTATGTGTTTTTTTGTTTTGTTTTGTTTTAAACCTATATTATTCCCACCTCCTCGAAATGAATGTCTAGACTTATTTTGAATGTGTCACTTGTCTTACAATGTACCACTTTCTCAGGCAATTTGTTCCACTCGATGACCACACCGTAGGTGAAGAAGTGCTTTGTGACATCGAGATTCGCCCTCTGGGTTTTAGTTTCATTCCATTTCCCTGATTTAATGAACTATTATCTATTTTGAAAAGTGAATCTACATCACTTTTGCCAAATCCCTTTAGTATCTTGAAACACTCGATTAATTGACCTCGCAATCTTCTTTTCTTAATTGAAAATAAATTAAAAAATTTTAGTCTTTCATGATAAGATTTATTTTTTAGTGACGGTATCAACTTTGTCACTCTACGCTGCACCAACTCGAGCTTCCCAATGTCCTTGCTCAGATAAGGAGACCAAAATTGCACACTATATTCAAGATGGGGCCTCACTATGCTTTTAAATAAAGGTACTATAATGTTCTAATTTTTATAAGTAAAATTTCTTTTACTTATTGAGGCAAGTAAATTGTTCCATAAATGTAATCTTTTTAGGGTCAATTATTGTGACTGTATTCTAAAATTTGACATCAATAATTTTAATCAAGCATTTTTAACTTGAAGTTTCTTGTATAACCTCTGGTTACTTTTTGTCTGTATTTATTGTTTATCTTTTTCTTTTTCTATTATTATTATTATTAATATTGATGATTTTTTAAATTTATTGTTCTTGTTAAAAGAGTACTCTTTGTTTAAATCTGTTGTTACTTCATATTTTTCAATTAGTTGTCTTTATATTATATGTATTCATTGTCGATAGTATCAATTGCTTACTTTTGCGATTTCCTTAGTTTATTTGTGCTATAAATGTAGGTTATTTGTAGGGTAGTTATTGATAGGGGTCACTTGAGGCATGCTATGCTTACAGGTACCTACCCGATAGCACTATCGTTAGTGAGTGCTGTACTGTATTGTATATATTATTTTGTAATAGTATAGATATCTTATCAATATTTGTATTTTGTACTATTGTTAATGTCTTGTCATGTTGCAAATTTGATTTTAAATAATATTTTGACATTTAACATTTAGTTTCTTTATTCATGCAGAGTTTAGTAAAATTTGCCAGAACGTCCCGGACTTCCCAAACTTGACTACTTCCTTTAACGTGACGATAGTGCGTTGTTATATGTGCGATTAGTTTGCTTGGGAAACAGATTAACTTGCTCATGTAGTAATGTACACCCTATGTGGTGGATTGTGTTCTTTTATTTAATAATTTTCATTTTAGTAAGCGTTGTTTCCACATAGCGATTTTGATAATTTAATTTGACTTTATATTGTCCTTGTCCCAATTTTGGTTTGTTTAGTTTGCAAGTTTTACATTTTAATTTATATAGGTTCAGGGACAGTATAGATGTGAGGCCGGTCTGTACTAGTGGCAGCATTAGTATACGACGTGTTCCCCATGTACTGTCCCTTCCTTTACTTGTATTCGTTGGCGAACCAGGACCGGCCACGGACTATGTGTCAGAATAATTCTCTGTACCCTCGCACCCGGCAAAATTATAAAAACTTAAAAATGAAGAATAATTATGAAAATAACCGGCATCTTTTCGATGATAACTGTAAATGTAAACTCTGTGTGAATTAATTTGATTTTGAACATCAAACATTTTTTAAAAGTTACATTACCAATACAAAATTTTTGTTTTTAAATTCTTCTGTTAATGTAACATCTCCATGTAAAGTAAAGAATGTTATCTATTTAATAACCTGTCATAGATCAGGAATTAAGAACGGCATCGACTCCAAGATTCTTCTATATAAGCATTTTAACACAGATTGTACTAAATTTGATTGTAAATACAAAATTATAGAAATTGTTCAAAGTAATCAAAATGTTTTGGATAGAGAAAAATATTGGATTGGAAAATTAATGACCATCTATCCATTTGGACTTAACAATCAAATAAAAAATGTAGGCAACATTTTGTATAAAGATTTATTAAAAAACGATTTTAATAACCCATATTTTAACTTCCCTGTTTTAAACAGAAGACCTGGTAGACACGGTAATAGAAGAATAAATACATTTAACAAAAAGAAAAACAGGTCTGATATTAAAATTATTGTTAATAATTTATATTCATTATATCGAAATTTCGGAATTAAAAAATTAAAAGATTCATTGAAAGGCCTACAAAAGAAAAGTTTTGCTCCTTTTATAGAAAATATTCTAAACAATAAACATAATTTCACAAATAAATTTAAGAATATAGTCTTTGCTTTTATGGGATATATTAGAGCTAATTCTAAGAAATCCAAAGATAACCGTATTAAAGATAAAGTCATGTCCACTTTAAATTATTCCTCTAAAATTTTAGACAAAATTAATGTTAACAGTCTTATTAATTCAAAGAAAGTTAAGTCCATGTTACCAGATGGTTGTAAAGATTTCAAACCATTAATAGTGTATTCATATGAACGACCTGTTGGGTCTATTATTTGTAATTATAATAAAGTTTTAGGAAATCTTTCAGATAATGATATTTTCAATAATAATAAATGCGTGTGTGAAAGAGTCATGGATATGCCAGCTAGCAGACGTGATGCACTAGCAAAGTTCATTTATAGTCCGATATGTCACATATTAACAGGTGATGTAGAACTAGTTAAACATTTTGCAAACGACAAATTAGCGGAGCTATGTCGTAAAGGGTTTAAATTTAGAATAGGGAGTAATAAAGTAACATGGGACATAATTTTAAAAGATATTGTTTTTTCAGTCAATAAATTAAAAGATAAATTGTTAAAAATTGCGTGCTGCGATGCGAGAGAGAACTAGAAGCATGGTCTAAATTATTAATTAAGTTAATTAGAAATAAAATTTTCTCGCTTAAAAATAAATTTAATCTTTCAGATTTTATAGACTATAATTATAATAAGCTTAAAGCTGATTTAATAAATTTACATAAACATTTTGTAATCACTACAGTAGATAAAGCCAGCAATAATTATAGCTTCACATGTAAGAAATTTTATCTTGAAAACATGAAAAAATAATTAGGTATTAAGGGTAACATATTACGTAAAATATTTGCGGTAATTTCTGTTTATGAAATTCAAAATAATCTGAATATTGATAACTTAATCGATGAACATACCAAGAAAAATATAACATTTGATATTAAACTTTCTGATAAGAACAAGTGCATTGCAAAATTATACATGTTACCTAAATTTCATAAAAGACCTTATAAATATCGCTTTATTGCCGGAGCAAAATTTGCTACCACTAAAACTCTATCAGAACAAGTCGTAAATTGCTTAAAATACATTAAAAGTACTCATAAAAGATATTGTAATACCATCATGAGAAGAACTGGCATTAACTATTATTGGAGTGTTGACAATTCGTTAGAAGTTATTGATAAAATAAATACCATGCCGAAAGTTACCTCGGTACATAGCTTCGACTTTTCAACTTTGTATACCAATTTGCCTTTAGATTTAGTATATTCAGAGCTTTGCTTTATTATAGATTTGCACTTTGACAGGTTCGTTAGGAATGGTAATTATTTCATAAATGTTTATACATATTTTAATAATGCATCACTTAGCTCTACTCCCACTAGTTCTGTATTTTTGATAGAACTAAACTTAAAGATGCCCTTAAATTCCTCCTTTTCAATACTTATGTTAGATTCGGCCCGTACATTTTCAAACAAATATTAGGAATTCCTATGGGTGGAAATGCTAGCCCTTTAATTGCAGACTTATTCTTGCTTGCTTTAGAATTTAAATATATAAAAGACTTAGTTGACAGTAGCAAGAAAAATAAAATCCCAGAAAAATTAGCACTTGCTAAACTGTTAAGTAATAATAGTAGATATATTGATGATATTCTTGTTTGCAATTTGTTAAATTTTAATCAAGTTGCTAAACTTATTTACCCTAATTCTATTCCCCTCACACAATGTAACGTAAATTATAAAGTTGAAAATTTTCTTGATATAAATATAGAGACTGTTAATGAACAGTGCATACTTAAAGTATATCACAAAGTTGATGATTTTAATTTTAACGTAATAAACTTTCCTTTCCCTAGTAGTAATATCGATAGTAAAATAACTTATAATTGTTTTTATTCCCAATTAATAAGATTTTGTAAAATCTGCACTAAAGTAGATGACTTTTGGGCTAGAGCTAGGTTACTATACAGACTCTTAGTGGACAGAGGTTTTGAGGCAAGTAAATTGTTCCATAAATTTAATCTTTTTAGGGTCAATTATTGTGACTGTATTCTAAAATTGGACATCAATAATTTTAATCAAGCATTTTTAACTTGAAGTTTCTTGTATAACCTCTGCTTACTTTTTGTCTGTATTTATTGTTTTTTGTCTGTATTTATTGTTTATCTTTTTCTTTTTCTATTATTAATATTAATATTGATGATTTTTTAAATTTATTGTTCTTGTTAAAAGAGTACTCTTTGTTTAAATCTGTTGTTACTTCATATTTTGCAATTATTTGTCTTTATATTATATGTATTCATTGTCGATAGTATCAATTGCTTACTTTTGCGATTTCCTTAGTTTATTTGTGCTATAAATGTAGGTTATTTGTAGGGTAGTTATTGATAGGGGTCACTTGAGGCATGCTATGCTTACAGGTACCTACCCGATAGCACTATCGTTAGTGAGTGCTGTACTGTATTTTATATATTATTTTGTAATAGTATAGATATCTTATCAATATTTGTATTTTGTACTATTGTTAATGTCTTGTCATGTTGCACATTTGATTTTAAATAATATTTTGACATTTAACATTTAGTTTCTTTATTCATGCAGAGTTTAGTAAAATTTGCCAGAACGTCCCGGACTTCCCAAACTTGACTACTTCCTTTAACGTGACGATAGTGCGTTGTTATATGTGCGATTAGTTTGCTTGGGAAACAGATTAACTTGCTCATGTAGTAATGTACACCCTATGTGGTGGATTGTGTTCTTTTATTTAATAATTTTCATTTTAGTAAGCGTTGTTTCCACATAGCGATTTTGATAATTTAATTTGACTTTATATTGTCCTTGTCCCAATTTTGGTTTGTTTAGTTTGCAAGTTTTACATTTTAATTAATATATCCCAATGCTCGATTGGCCTTGTTCGCAGTTGCTGCATATTGATCTGAGGGCTTTAGGTTTTCAGATATAAGAACCCCCAGGTCTTTAACTAATGCACTTGTTTTGATTGGCTGTCCTTTCATCTTGTATTCATATTTTTTGTTTTTATTACCTATTTGCAAGACCTGGCATTTGTCAACATTGAATGGCAACTGCCATTTTTCCAACCACTCTACTATTTTATTTAAATCAGATTGCAGTTTGTTTCTGTCTTCTTCGGTTAATACTGATTTTCCTCTCTCTGTGTCATCAGCGAACTTTGAGATAGTATTATTTAGTTCAACATCGGTGTCATTTATACAGATTAAAACAAAACTGGCCCCAGGACCGATCCCTGAGGCACTCCACTATAAAAAGGCTCCCACTCAGATTCTACGCTATTTATCACAACTCTCTGCCTTCTGTTTGTCAGCCAGCTTTTTATCAGAGCATGAATTTTTATTTTAATGCCCAACATTTCAAATTTCTTCAATAATTATCCATGAGAGAGAGAGAGAGAGGGAGAGAAAGTGAGAGAGAGAGAGAGATGTGGGTGATATATTGCGTGCCAACCTGTTTATAGTTAATAGTTTAAATGGTTCCTCCTTATTGCAGAAATCAGTAGAACAAGCATGAGTAAACCAAGATGTTTGTGAGTTAGTTTGAGAGAAAGAAAATGGGATGTATGCTTCCATTCACAACAAAATTACCTCAGTAATGCGCTCGGTACTCTCTGAGGGTCCCCGGCCACGGAAGCAAAATTCATTCCATGTCAAATTCATTCCAATCTAAGAAGTACTGCCGAAGAGCCTCCCAGTCGGCAGCGCCAAAGTGATACAAGCGCCGCCCACTGGCTGGAGGGGTCAGAAGGCCATACTGGAGAGACAGGACAGGTGACAGAGATAAGGTTATGAGAAGCCCAACAGAGGGAGAAGAGTTACAGTGTAAGCAGAAGGATTAGTGGTTAGAAATAAGTTGAGAATGTTGAGCCGATCTCCAGAGCAGTTCGGGATACGAATGGGGTGCTAAACTAACTGGTCTAGGTCATTTAGGATAGAAAAGATGTAGGCTTGTTCAACAGGTTGGTCAGTGAAATGAGAAGAGAGCCATTGGTGGTGGTGAACATTGAAATCTCCAAAGATGGAGATTTCTGCGAAAGGAGAGAGATATAAATAGACTCTGTTCCACTTTAGAAGTTAGACAGTCTAAGAATTTTGGATAGTCAGTCAAATTAGGGGAGAAATAAACAGTGCAGACATATTTAGCTTGAGAGTGACAAGAAAGCTTTAGCCAGAGAGTTGAGAATGCTGAATAATCAAAGTTGGTAACACGAGAGAGAGCAAGATTGTTGCGCACATATACGCAACATCCACCTTTGGCTTGAAACTGAGGATAAAGTTAGTAAGAGAATACAGAGAATGGTTTGATGTCAGTAGTCCCAGACAACTGGGTTTCGGTAAGAAAGAGAAGAACAGGGTTGGCAGAGGGTAGGTGGTGTTCCACGAGTGGAAGTTAGAGGAAAGGCCACGAATGTTGCAGAAATATATAGTCACTGACAGTGGGAGGTCGCAGTCCAGTGCAATTCGATGGGTCAGCGTCAAGGGCCAAACCACTTACACATTTATAGCCATGTGTTGAAGGAGTGATGAATGGATGGCATTTTAAGCTTGTTGTAGGCGTATCTCATGACAAGATCATAATTTCCAGAATATTCAGCCTTGGAAACCTCCAAACATATTTAATCTAGGGTTTCTCTGAGCAATCTGTCTGAATATCATATATTCCAAATAGGAAAAACTGTAAACAAATAATATTTTCTTTCTCTGCGGTAACAGAGTTGAAAAGCATTGACCCACAGTGTTCCTTCTCTCAATCAACTGGGTCATCCATCTGCATCATAACAGACAGCTCATATAATATTGGTACATGATATTCTACACTATGTAACCATATACTTACTAGCCCGAGAAGTGCGATAAGCATCACGAAAGTATATGTATAGCGAATGCGATAGGCCTCACAGAATCAAGACCATGAAAAAAAAAATTTAAAAAAGCCCCAGGGCTCTCAATACAAAGGAAAATGTCGTTAGGTAAGATAATTTCCCTCTAGTACTTCCTACCACTCATCCATATGATTCTCACCCTCCCCCCCCCCCTTTCCCCTCCTTCCCCACCTTTTTGCCCCCTTCTCCATTATCACCTATTTTTTCTCTTATTTTCATCATTTATCGGTTATATTTTGCGCAAATTATTGTCAGGCAAGCTGGGAGAGAGTGTTGCGTCATTTAGAGACCCTTTAGAACTTGGAGATCACTCTTGGGCCACTCAGTGTGTTGAGAGACTTTGCAAGGTGAGGGCATGTCTCTCTCAGCCTGCCACCCCAAGATATGACAGACCGGGCGGTGAAAATATAAGTTTTTCACCACCCAAATGCTTTTCCCACTTCAAGGTTCATATGTTAATCATATAAGTAAAATAAATGCACAGGGAGATGAAATAATGCTTTATATGGTAAATATAACGAATTCTGTCAGAATCGAAGGTAATTAATTTGCATATAACTACGTTTGTCAACAGGCAATTAGACAAACAGGCAATTGCGCGCTCCTCGGGCTAGTAACCATATAATTATCTGTAAAGTTATCGCAGACATAGCAGTATCTGTTGATAAAGATTTTGCACATCTCTCTCTCTCTCTCTCTCTCTCTCATTTTTCCGTATATCAGATTTGTGTTTCTGAAATCCGTAGCTCCGCCATTAACCCTAAGATACTGCACTCCAACACGTTCCGATTTTGTATCTTTGTTTTTTTTACAACCCTATTAAATATTCCAGGAATGGCTTCACCATTTATTATTTAGATAATCTAGATCTTTCAGCTGTCTCTAATTATTTTTATAATAATTATAATAAGTTTGTTATTCAAATACGATATTGCTTGTATTTATAATCAGATCATTGTAATGATCCTCTTTACCGCACGCTTAATCTCTTTCTCTCTCTCTCTCTCTCTCTCTCTCTCTCTCTCTCTCTCTCTCTCGTTAGGCAAATATTGTATTTATATGGCTATGTTTGTTTTTATTTTATTGTCAGGTGTTATTTATAGTATATCGCTCCTGCTGCAGGAGTATCCAAATGATTAATATGCCTATTATTGTCAGGTGTTATTTATAGTATATCGCTCCTGCTGCAGAGTATCCAAATGATTAATATGCCTATTTTATTGTAGGTGTTATTTATAGTATCGCTCCTGCTGCAGGAGTATCCAAATGATTAATATGCCTATTATTGTCAGGTGTTATTTATAGTATATCGCTCCTGCTGCAGGAGTATCCAAATGATTAATATGCCTATTATTGTCAGGTGTTATTTATAGTATATCGCTCCTGCTGCAGGAGTATCCAAATGATTAATATGCCTATTATTGTCAGTGTTTTATAGTATATCGCTCCTGCTGCAGGAGTATCCAAATGATTAATATGCCTATTATTGTCAGGTGTTATTTATAGTATATCGCTCCTGCTGCAGGAGTATCCAAATGATTAATATGCCTTTTATTGTCAGGTGTTATTTATAGTATATCGCTCCTGCTGCAGGAGTATCTATCTATCTATCTATCTATTGCCTGACGCCGTGATCCCCGAAGGTGTGGCCACGAACGAACCGCCCCCATGCACCTCTGTCCCCAGTCAGTCGACGCCCCTCCCCCCAACCAGGACCGCCTTCGTTCATGTAGTTCCTCACTCCATCCTTCCACCTCATATTCGGTCTACCTCTCCCCCTCTGTCCCTCCACCTCGCTCTCGTACACCCTCTTAGTCATTCTCTCGCTTTCCATACGTTCCATATGGCCGAACCATCTCAAGTTGTTCCTTTTCACACTTTCCAGCACATCTACCTCCACACCACACCTCCTTCTTACTTCCTCATTAGTCTGTCTATCCCTCCATGTAACTCCGCACGCACTCCTTAAGTAATTCATTTCCACTGCTCTCACTCTTGGTCTGAGTCTCTCAACCAACGTCCATGCTTCGCTTCCGTAAGTCAGTGTCGGGATTACCACACTGTCATGCAAGGACTTCTTCACTTCCATACTGACCACCCTATTTCTTGTTACTGCTTTTAGCATTCCTACAACCCTCTTCCCCTGTTGTACCCTCTCCCGCACCTCTTCATCCATAGTCCCATCTTTACTCAACACACTGCCCAGATACTTAAAAGAGTTGACGATCTCCATAGCCTGACCGTTCAGCTTCACCTCACACTCTGTGACTTCACCCCTTTCGAAGACCATAACCTTGCTCTTCCCCGTATTTACCTTCAAATTCCGTTTTTCGCACACTGTTCCAAACTCATTTACCAGACCCTGCAACTCCCATTCATTATCACTCATCAGAACTGTATCATCCGCAAACAGTAGTATAGGTAGCTTCCACTCAATTCCCTCCCTTTTCAGCGATACACCAACATCCACTGCTCTTGATAGTATTTCTTTCATAACTCCATCCATATATACAGTAAACAACCACGGGACATCACACACCCCTGTTTCAAACCAACATTCAGGTCAAAGAACTCGCTCTGCTCACTCTCCACACGTACTGCCGCCTTTGCACCCTCATACATGCTCTTCACTGCTTTCAGCAACTTGCCCTCTACTCCGTATATTCTAAGTACTTTCCACAAACCTTCTCTATCCACTCTGTCATAGGCCTTCTCCAAGTCCATAAAGGCAACATACACCTTTTGTTTCTTCTCCAGATACTTCTCCACAACACAATTCAGGGTAAAAATCTGATCTACACATCCTCTTCCCTTCCTAAAACCTCCCTGCTCGTCGCCTATCCATTTCTCCGTTCTCACTCTCACTCTCTCAATCACTACCCTACTGTATACCTTCCCTACTACGCTTAGAAGACATATTCCTCGGTGGTTACCACACACTCCTCTTTCCCCTTTGCCCTTATATAGGGGGACTATTATGCCAGTCTTCCAGTCATCGGGTGCACTCCCCTTCTCCCATGCTAGTTTGCACATTTTCCATACCCATTCTATCACTATCTCACCACCATACCTCAACATTTCCCCACACACTCCATCTGTTCCTGGTGCTTTCCCCAACTTCACTCTTTTCATGGCTTCCCACACTTCTGACCTCCTGATCCCCACCTCCTCCTCCACTACTTCTCTTCTTCTCCCTCCCATACCATATCCAGCTATGTTTGCTGGCTCTTCATTCCTTTCATTTAGCAACTCACTGAAGTACTCCCTCCATCTTTCGACTCTCTCTTGCTTCTCGGCTAGCATTCTCCCATTCTTATCTTTCACACCCTTACTGTTTCCCTTGCTACCTTCCCTAACTTTCTTGACTTCTTTCCAGAACAGTTTCTTACTCTCCCTCCATTTTACGCTCAGATTCCTTCCAAATTCCTCATCTACTCTTCTCTTACTTTCCTTCACTACTCTCTTCACCACCATCTTACTCTCCACGTACCTCGCTCGTTTCTGTCTCTCGGAATCTTCATTCCCTCTACTACCCAACCACTCTCTATATGCTTTCTTCTTTTCTTCCACAGCTATTCTTACCTCTTCTGTCCACCATGCTGTACCTTTCACTCCCCTCCCTCTTCTCCTCACTCCACACACCTCCTCACATGCTGCACAGATCTCATCCTTAAACACCTTGCTCATCTCCTCCACTTCCTCCATAACTTCCAGGTCGAACCCCCCTAGTCGTCTTTCCACTGCTCTCCTGTACTCCTCCCTGACTTCCTCCTCCTGCAACCTCTTCACCCTCCTCACCATTCCACCCTCCTCTCGCCTCCCTCCCGCTCTCCTCACCCACTTCTTTTGTATCCTAACCTTAGCTACCACTACATAATGATCAGACAGACCCCCTCCAATACCCCTATACACCCTAGCATCTATCACAGATTTCTTCATTCGTTCATCCACACATACATAATCAATCAATGACTTTCGTTCCACCACTGTCTTATCCTTCATCGTCAACATCCGTTTCCACGTGTACCTGTGGATCATTCTGTGTCGGAAGAAGGTGTTGGCTATCCACAGCCTCCTCCCCACACATACGTCCACAAGTGCACTACCATTCCCATTCACCTCTGATGGTACCCCCCACCCTCCCACCACTCCCTCAACTTTCCTATCACCCACCTTACCATTCATATCCCCAATCAGAAATATTCTTTCGTTCTTGTCAAACTTCTCCAGGCACGCCTCCACATTCATCCAGAACTCCTCTTTCTTTCTTTCAAGTATATCCTCTGTCGGGGCATACACGCATACAATCACCCACGTTTGTATTCCTACTTTCATTCTCACCCACACAATCCTTGAACCCACAGACCCATACTCTCTTACACATTCCTTCCATTTGCTACTTACAAACAAACATGCACCTTCTCTCGCTGTTCCTTCACTCACTCCAGCACACACACCCATTCCACATTCCCATTCTCTCACATCTGAACCTTTCCATTTGGTCTCTGTCATTCCACATACATCCAGCCTGGCATTCACTAACACTTCCAGAACCTCTCTCTCTTTTGTGCCATCATTCATGCCACTAACATTCCACGTAGCCATTCTTAGAATGTCCGAAGGCATGTCCTTAGTCGGTCGTGGTTCGTCAACGTTGGTTCCGTCCGCATCCGAGGCTGTTCGCTCGTTTTTCTTTGCTTAGATATTTTTTTCCGGGTGGGGGTCGCAAGCCCACCGACCCAACCTCTTTAGTCGCCTCTTACGACACGCAGAAGGCACGTGGGGCATATTCTATTCCCTAACCCCCTGGGGGAGTATCCAAATGATTAATATGCCTATTATTGTCAGGTGTTATTTATAGTATATCGCTCCTGCTGCAGGAGTATCCAAATGATTAATATGCCTATTATTGTCAGGTGTTATTTATAGTATATCGCTCCTGCTGCAGGAGTATCCAAATGATTAATATGCCTATTATTGTCAGGTGTTATTTATAGTATATCGCTCCTGCTGCAGGAGTATCCAAATGATTAATATGCCTATTATTGTCAGGTGTTATTTATAGTATATCGCTCCTGCTGCAGGAGTATCCAAATTATTAATATGCCTATTATTGTCAGGTGTATTTATAGTATATCGCTCCTGCTGCAGGAGTATCCAAATGATTAATATGCCTTTTATTGTCAGGTGTTATTTATAGTATATCGCTCCCGCTGCAGGAGTATCCAAATGATTAATATGCCTATTATTGTCAGGTGTTATTTATAGTATATCGCTCCTGCTGCAGGAGTATCCAAATTATTAATATGCCTATTATTGTCAGGTGTTATTTATAGTATATCGCTCCTGCTGCAGGAGTATCCAAATTAATATGCCTATTATTGTCAGGTGTTATTTATAGTATATCGCTCCTGCTGCAGGAGTATCCAAATTATTAATATGCCTATTATTGTCAGGTGTTATTTATAGTATATCGCTCCTGCTGCAGGAGTATCCAAATGATTAATATGCCTATTATTGTCAGGTGTTATTTATAGTATATCGCTCCTGCTGCAGGAGTATCCAAATGATTAATATGCCTATTATTGTCAGGTGTTATTTATAGTATATCGCTCCTGCTGCAGGAGTATCCAAATTATTAATATGCCTATTATTGTCAGGTGTTATTTATAGTATATCGCTCCTGCTGCAGGAGTATCCAAATGATTAATATGCCTATTATTTGAATACTTAATCAGTTTAGGGAAACTTGCAGGAATTATATAATCATTTTGTTCTATCCATTAGAGTCCTTGAGATCTGTCCGAAAAAAAAATCATACAATAAAATAATTATGATAACCCGACTGAAGTATTCAAAATGGGTCATCAAAATACTATGAGAGTTATTCATGAAGTATACGATTTCCATCCTTTCTGGAAATGGAACCCTACACCAAGTACCAGACAATTTCAACTTCGTTGTTAATACACCTCGCCGTTTATCTCACTGTATTTGAAAGAGTTTCCATGTAAATATTGGTGGTAAACACTATACTCCAATCATTATAGGTATGCCAAAAATCTAACCTCTATAACTCATAAACAGAGTAAACAAGCTATTATGCCTATAATTTTGGAAGAGTTAGCCAGGGAACAGGTGTGGAAATGTACAGCCCATTTGCAATAGCTCTTTTTTAGTTACAGAGATTAGAGGTTACGATGACTGATCTACCTATAATGAATTGACTATAGCAGCCCCAACTCCACAAATTACCAGCATTGCAGATATATGGGATCTCTGTATCACTCTATTTCAGTCTATCAAAAATGTGTACTCTGTCTTGCAGGCGATTTTCATGTGTCGTATTAGTTGCTTACTAGATGTATCGGTATATTTTCTTTTATCCATAAAATTACTCCATAGTCAATCGATTTAGTTCATCATACTTTGAAATATATGATGATAGTGGATCTTAATTATTACTTAAAAGTTTGTGTCTTGTACTGCCTTAGACGGGTTGCCGACCAAAGCTGACAAGTCCCATCCACTTTGATTTTTATCAAGTTTTCTCCCCTAGAGGGGTTACCGACCAAAGCTGAGAACCCCAATAATAAACAAAAACATAATATGGGACGCACATATTTCAATCCGAATCGAATGCAAACAAGTCAATTCAATGTTACATTTTATCCTAGATGCTTAAAAAAATAGCCATAAAGATTCAAGGACATGAAAATGATGTAACCTTTTATATGCTAACGACTGCTCCTATATCCACAACACTATCAGGCAAGAGATTAATATACTATACCTGCACCAGTTCTTGTTGTCTTTCCTCTTCAATGTCATTGGATCCAATGGATTAGCAATTACACAAATTGAGCTTCCGTCGGCCCTTAACACGACTAATGAGATTTAGTACAATACACCGCTCGCTGATCTGTGCCCTGGGAGGTCATTGTCTCGGGGGTAATTATGTATACCAATTATCTCCTCACCTTAAGGGACACTGATTATGTTACCATTACGATAATTATAATAACATTACTTGCATTAACAAAACAGTTATACCTGTATATATACTGTATATATATTGCACACTGCCCTGCTCCTATTCTGAATAATAAGTAGAACAGAAATACTCATGTAACTTACTAGCTACGAGAACTCGAAACCAACACCGGGATTAGCAATGCTGGGTTGGATAATCAAAACAGTTAAATTCATATAGGCTACCGACAGTACTAAACCGTGCGCAAACCAGCCAACGGTAATCCACTCTCAACCCAAGAGAGTTGCACATAATAATATTGCATACATATAATGAACTAACATTACAAGGCAGTGTCCTAATATGACTACTAACCTTGGGGTGATATTAGTAGAAGCAGGTTGCCCTGACCACCTCTAATATCACACCAGTATATCCTGCTTCAACCTGGGCTCCCCAGTGAGTTACCGCCCGAAACAATGAACTCTTAGAGTCCACCTCCCACACTCACTTAACTATGGGGGAGGGGGGGTCCAGACTGAAGCTGGATTCCTAATTAATCTTAAACACTCCGTTGCCTTAGTTCGAAACCCGAGATAGGGAACAAACAATTGCTGGGGCAGAACCGTCAAGGTTGTTACCGGGTCCTAAGCACAAACACGGGGAAAAATATGTAGGGGTATGGATGTGTGTGTGTGTGGACTGTCTATGGGATTAACAGTGCTTATTAGTAAGGACCCAGGCAAGCCTCCCAGCTCTTCCCTATCACGGATTCCGAAGTCAGCCACCGGAGGTGTAGAATGTATAAAACAAAGGGAATTATAATAAAATGCTGATCAGAGGAAAAGGATAATTAAAAGAAGAAATGAATGTCTAGGATTCTCTGTTAATTACGTTATGTTACTATTATGCAAGCAAGGACAAACACAAGGGGCAGACTGATGGGTCACAAGATAAAGGGGACACCAACTATCTAAGAAGAGCTCCTAGCTGCCCAACGACCCGCCGTCTACTGTAGATACATGGATGACATCTTCGTGCAAATCAAGGACCTCCACGAACTACAGGAACTCCAGCGTCGCTTCATGACCTCCTCCGGACTTAACTTCACCTTTGAAAAATCTAACAATGGACAACTCCCCTTCCTCGACATCCTCGTAGCTCTGAACGACCATGGGTTCAAAACCACCGTCTACACTAAACCAACTAACACAGGACAATGCCTCAACGGCGATAGTGAATGCCCCCGCCGTTATCTTCTATCCTCCATCTCCGCCTATGTAAGGGGAGCCCTCACGCACTGCTCTACCTGGGCCGACACCCACCAGGAACTAGAAAAACTATCCCAAGTTTTAGTGAATAATGGATACTCCAACTCCGACATCTCCAGCACCATCAACCACCATCTTGAAAAATGGTACACCCAAAGCCCTCCCAACATTGACCCTCCCAATGAAATTAAGATCTTCTACCGCAATTACATGTCCTCTGAACACAAAAATGACGAGGCCGTCTTAAAAGAAATAATCTCCAAGCATGTCCACCCAACCAACCCGGAAAACAAAATCAAATTAATAATTTATTACAAATCCCCCATGACCTCGTTCTCCTCAACAAACCAGCTTCCACCAAGATAAAGAGCCCGATGACCGACGATCACGTCATTTACCAACATACCTGTAATTATGAGGACTGTGGACCTCATTCCTATATTGGCATGACGCAGACTCGTCTTTCACGTCGGTTAACTCTTCACCTTCAGGCTGGAGCCATCAAAGACCACTATCTCACCCCCAACCACCCCCACCTCACACGCAACGAGTTAGAGAAACACACCACCATGCTCGATAAAGAAAGTGACCCAAGGAGATTACCTATACTCGAAGCTTTATATATCCAAGCCTTACATCCTAACATCAACAACCAAACTCTAGACCTTCAGATCCTTCCTTCTACCAAAAGGCACTACCCTACAGGACCTAACGGCCCTCCTCGCCTCCCGGTACCCTTGACGCAGCCCCCCGCGCTACCTCCTTCAGCTTCGTCTTCTGCTGGCGCCACACGGACAACACAACTTAGGCCACGCCCCTCGACACGCAGCCAATCAGCTTTGACCCCGCCACCCGACCAACACCATCCCGCATCCAGTGCGCCTGCGTGAAGCGGTTCCCCCTTTTGCACTCCTAGAATACCCCTCCACCAATAGGAGACTTTTGCCCCCTGATTTTCGCCTCCTGTGATCCTCCACCCTCTATATATACCCTTCCTGTTTACCTTTTATATCATTCTGCCCTTACTTGATAATGCTGGTTGTCCAGTGAAACGCGTCGTATATCCTGTATCATCATGTGCATTTATGTAACCCTGTACCACCATGAATTTTGCTCATCTCATTCATCTACTTCCTGCCACCCAGCGAAAACTCATCAGAGACCTGGAAACTTTGAATAGTAAAATTTCCAACGCAGAAATTGCCATTTCTTTCAACCTCGTATGTATTAAAGAAAATATATATATATATATATATATATATATATATATATATATATATATATATATATATATATATATATATATTATTTTTTTACATTATAGGTTTGAGTCCCGAAGGGAAGAATGAAAACCTAATATTTAGTAGAGGCCTCGGAATCATTATCGAAATGCCTTAACAAAGGTATGGCCTTTTTTTGAATTCATGGTTCGCCATTTCAAATATCCTGCTTAGGAGCCAAAATATAGAGAATATATCATTGTGAGCGAACGATCAAAACACTCACAGACTCGTCCATGTTTGATGTGGATGCCACTACTGAAAAAAACAGTAAAAAATATGGTAAGAATAAGAAATAAAAGTAAATAAACTAGATCTGACCACCACTGTGCTTCCCAGCAGTCTGATGTTCTATAGCAGCGTCTCCTCAGCTAGCCGCTCTACATAATCCTCAACTAGTACATCAGAAGAATGGGAAGAGGACAGATGGGGGAGCCGGAATCGTCAATGATTACTGGGCCACTACTAATTATTAGGTTTTCATTCTTCCCTTCGGGACTCAAGCCTATAATTTATTGAAGAACTGCCTGTTATCTCAAGTCTGGAGGGGGGCATTCATCAGGAATATCAACAAACCACTAACAAATTACTCAAGGTTGAGTGAAACACGCTATACAGATCATAGTTTAATAGAAAAGAAAAAAAGGGGTAGAGATGGCCTTCTTAAAGTTACACCCGTCATTACACTAAGACCTAAACTTTGGATAGAAGTAGAGGTCTACTGTTCCACATTAACTATTCATCTAGATTATGTATACATATATTAATATATAACTATATTACACAATATAGAATACTACAAATAATTATTTGTACATTGTATCACAAATAGCATGTACTAAAAATAAATTGCATCCTTGATTAGACTTATTAGTCTGTTAGGCTAAGAAAAAACTCGGATAACGCTTATCATATCATAATAATACTAAACCTAAACACACATATGGAAGGTAGGGGAAAGGTCTCAGCTGCTGAACTCCCCCCTCCTTTCCTCTCAAATAATACAAATGCTTAAACCTAGACCTTCAGCATTAAAGTAATATGTTGTAAATGTGGTTTAGTTAAGTTCACCGATTGGTACCGCGTCAGAAAGGTATGATTAGATGACCATAAATTGGTTTGCTGGATATCATCCAAAGAGTATTTTTTTTAGGAAACAGAGCGAAGCTGCCCATTTACGTAAATCATGTGACCGCCCGATAGCACCAGGGTTACTCTCTCTAATCACTTCCACCAATAAAGCAACTAACTGCCGCTTTTTAAGGCGCGTACCTACCCGTGAAACCCACAGCGCTCCGGCCTGTAGAGGTGGGGCCGCATGCATATAAAGGGAAAGTGACTTGACTGGACACAACAAATGATGAGTATCGCCGCGTTTAAGGGTTGGGACTTCGAACTCTGTAAAGACATGATCATCATGCTCGTTCTTTGCAATAAAATTGGGAGTTTGTGCTATATGGACACTCATATCGCGCCTCGAAAACCTAAGACAAGATGGTTCCGAACTCATCACAGCCAACTCAGAGACCCGGTTACCTGTGGCCAAGGCCATGAGGAATACATCTTTTTTCAAACGTAATTCAAAATACGGGTTATGGCAATATTTATGCGAATGAAGCATTGAAAGAGCTAGATGAAGCGACCAGGTGGGCATGAGACTATGACTCGATAATTGCGTAGTTTATGAACACATGGCATATTAAAGATGCGTCGGGTGGCGGAAACAGATATATGGAATTCCATTTGTTCCAGTCCACCTGAAATGCGTCTGGTCCTCCCGCCAGGGGGTTTTCACCCAGCGTGTGAGGAACTGCAGGAGCTTGTGAGTCTCCTCTGATGCGAACAAGTCCACTTGTGGATAGTATGGCCCTGCAATCATCTCTTGAAAGATATTTTGCTTGAGGGATCATTCTATTAGTGTGCTCTGTCGTCGTGACAGAGCGTCTGCCCAGACGTTTGCGACACTGGGCAGGTAAGTGGCGTGGAGATAAATCTCTAGCTTTTCGGCCAAGAGAAATATCTCTTCCGACAACCTTTGTAACACTCGAGATCTCGCTGACCCCTGCTTCTGAATGCATGTTACCGTATTCAGATTGTCCATCCTGAAGGCTAATGACTTCCCCACTAGAGTTAAGCCGTGCTCCTGCAGAAAAAAGAGAGGGACTAAAAGTTTGTTGGCATTTATGTGAAGGTCTTTGTACCTGGACCACAGACCCTGACCCTGATGGCCCAGATTCGACTGGTACCCCCATCCCAGGGTACCGGACGCATCCGTGTCCACCCAAACCGCCGGCGGAGGAGTTTTCCATGCCATTGACGAGTGCAATATTTCCGGCTTCGCCCAGTGCGCCAGTAGGTTGTGGAGTAACTTCGGGATTGACATTAGCTTTTCCGCCGGCAAGAACGGAAAATGCTTGTTTCCCTCTAAAATTATCCTCTTGACCTTCAGACGTCCCAACAAAACCGTTAATCTGATCCAGTTGAGTGAATTACCTACCAGAGACTCCCAAACCTTCCTTGTGGTAGTCCGGCAATGCAAGAATCGGAAGAGTTTCCTGCGGAACCTCTGCAAGTTGTCTGCACTCTGACTCAAGGATAATTGTTCGGTGTCCCAAAGCAGGCTCACCCACTGAATGGTTCGAGTGGGAACAAGATCGGCCAAGTTCACCTTGAACACGAGGGACTGAACATGAGTAATCACTAGTTGAACATGTTTGAGGCATAACATTTCGGTATTGACTACCACCAACCAATCGTCTAGATACTACATAATCTTGACTCTTTGTTGAAGCAATGGTAGTAGAGGCTGTTGGACTAGCTTTGTGAAGATACGAGGTGCAAGATTTAGACCAAAGGGCATTCTTTAATAAACGAACGTCTGATTCCCTTGGCGCAGAGCCAGGTACTTTTGAAAACGTTTGTTGCTGGGGACATGCCAGGAGGCATCTGTCAGATCTAAGGAATACATCCAACCTTGCGGCGGCAGTGTCAGCCTCATCTGATTCACCGTCAGCATCCAGAACGACTGACTGTGAATGTGGCGATTCAGAGAAGACAAGTCTATGATATGTCTTTTCTGATCGCTGTCCCTATTAGGCACCAAGAACAACCGTGATGTATAGACTGAGTGAACTGAGTTGACCTGAACAATGATGCACTTTTCTACCATCTCCTGTATTAGTGTTCCCACCTCTAAAGATACTTGGTTGAACTCTGATTGTTGACGTAAACGAGGTCACCAGGTCCACCGCCACGAGAGACCCTTGCGCACCACTGTTCTTGCCCATGTTCCGCGGGGCCATGCCCGATGACATATCCGGAAGCTTCCAGTTTCGAAACTGGTTATGTCCGGCAGAGCTACTCTCATATCCAATTTGCTCCGTATGGGCCCTGGGAATGAGAGAGCCTCGTGGTTTCTCAGGGTTTTTTAATGGGAGGGTGTTGACTCAGTTGATTGACTAGTGGGGCAAGAGGTTCTGTTATCACTGCTTGACTTACCCCTGGCCTGACCTCGGTACCACCTTCCCTTACCCCTAGCCTGACCGCGGCCTCGACCTGTGCCACTGCTTCCAGATCGGGGTTGAGGCTTGAGAGACTGTGGGGACTGAAAAAATCCACGACTTTGACTATTAGATTGCGCTGATTGATGTGCTGAATCACTCTTCGGTCTGGAAGAAGTGGCGCGGCTAGAGTCTAACAAACAATTAACTGTGCGCCAGGCATCTGAGGAGGCAAGAGTAGCTTTTAGCACATCAGATAATATTAACCTCCTTCCTATCTCTTCCGGAAGTTTCTGAACCAGATAAACTCTCAAGTCCTGGCATACTCGTACGGCTTCAAAAAGAGCCATGCGAACATCCCCGAGAGACTGGACAAGATTCCGAGGTAAGATAACGGCTTATGGGCGTTACTATCTATCACTGATTCAGCCGTGCGAGCTAACAATTCTGCTAGCTGTCGGCTGACCAGAAACAGTGATAGTAGCCTCCAGGCTTTCTGTCTCATTTTACAGTCCTTGTCCACCTGTAGTTGTGTTGGTGTACAAAATGGTTCAGCTAACTGACACAAAGATAATTTGGGAGCACACAAAAAGTCTAAAATGCACTGTGGTACTCCGTCCACCTTTGCAACTGGCAAGGAAAACCAATGGTGATCTTCCGGCGGGAGTTGATGGCTACTCTTATTAGTAATTGTGCTGGTAAACAGCCGGGCCTCCTGCTGCCACCCAGTGCACGGCTCGGTACCTATGCACTCGATATATGTAATACCCATAATCCAGTTAGTCTTGGGGTGCAAAAATAAGCTGCCCCTAAAGCTTCAGCCATTCACTGATTGTTTTTATCGAGCACCGCATGTGGTGATTCCTGTATCTAATCCAGACAGGTAACACCATCTCTTGTAGCCTATGGTCTCCCCTCTCGTTCTTAGTTAGGAATTGAGGTGGAAGAACAAGTGAAAGTGAAGGGTGGTCCCATGAGAATGATGTACTCCCAAGATACCTCGCTAGAGCCTTGTAACTGGGACATCCTGAAGTCTGTTGCCAAGGCTGTTAATAACAGTGCTTATATTGTCCTTTTCACTGGTGTAGGCTGGACTTGTATAAAAAGCTCCATATCTCAAGTCACTTTAGTACCTTGGGTAGGAACCAGACCACTTTTGGTAGGCAAAGAGGAAAATTTTAGTAAAACAGACCTCTCAATTGAAGATGTACTTGCCTGGGGTTTAGGTGGACCCAGTGGATCCTTAGGACATACCAGATGGCCTGTGATGCATGATGTAGGTTTAATTTTGTTAGAAGTAAGAAGAATAGGACCATGTGAACAGTAGGATTGATACTATTTGGTTGAGGATGGCTTCAACGCCACCTTTACATCCTTTGCGACTGTCTGTGTGATTGGGCTGTTGCTCCATTCTCTGAGCTCTGCGAACCAGCTGTGTGTAGTTCACCAAGGAGTAATTTAAGTAACCCATCTATTCTACCCCATCAACATGTGGCAGACCTGGAGAAGAATGCAGAGTGGCGTGTGTGAAAAAAGGTACTGTATAAGCTTTCATCTGTTCCACTTCTCCGTATTTACTGTCTTGATAGTGTAATGGTTAGAGCAAGTAAGTTCTGAATGAGATATCCTAGGTTCAAATCCTGGGAGAAATGCATGTTTGCATTAATTTAATTTGAGAGTTACTGGTGTTAAGAACAATGTTAAAAATAATATACATCTTGTCCTCTCCTTGGGGTATGTAGACCTCTGGAAAGGTAGGAAGTCTTCCGATATGTGAATAGATTAAGTCCACCTCTATGGTACTCAATTGGTTTGTCAACCTGGCAAGCAGTGGGAAATCTGAGAATACTTCATTTATGAGTCTCTGAGTCTGAACAAGTCATCCACCCGTGTATTGTCTGTCCCGGCATGAATTGTCAACACAATGAGGTTTTTCTTCCATGAAAGATCAAATATTTGCTGGGATAAGGTCATTAATGTCTCCATAATCTAGAGGTCTTATGGCGATTTTTGGAGTATATTACCGCCGTGTTGTCCATCTCTGAGCGAATGGACATTTTGAAAGGCGAAACTAACTACCTTAAGCTCTTCCACATTTAAATAGGTAGCTCTTTATGCCTCTGCCTAGCCATTGATATATTGATGTCCATCTCTCATCTTGTAACCCCCAGTCCACTTCTGAGGTGTGTGATGCCTACTCTTGCAGTCTGGGCTTTTTACAGTCTGAGAAGGTTGGATGAGGGGAGAGGGCACTGGCCATTGAAGGTCACAGAGTTGAAGAGGGATAAGCTTGTTGAACTAGCTGATCATTCGCTGATACTTTAGGCATCACAGAGAGAGTATGTCTTTGGTGTAATATAGGGAACCCTGCAAAGATTCCCTTGAAGCTCTTAAGATTCTTGTTGTCTGATGATCAGCGGATTGACCCTGTCCCACTCCATCCCAAGTCAGACTGTCCACTGCATGGGCTCTAGTTCAGGCTTCCTTAAGATCAACTGAAAATCAATTGCGGTAGATGTCATGAGGATTCTTTGTACACATTTAACTGTCTGGCCCTTGGAAGAAACCAAAACTAGCCAGTTGTTCAGGTAAGTCTTGATAATTAAGCTTCTTCGCTAACACTGATGCTAGCCTGCTAATGTGAATTTGTTCTCTGAAATGCTAGGAAGTGGCAAAACCGTCGGTGAATAGGGGTGTGCAAATAGGTGTCTTTGTAGTCAATAGTCGCCAGCCATGCTCCTTCTTGGTGATATAGTAAGATTTCAGCAACTGAAAGCATGCTGAAACGATTTGCTGTCACAAATTGTTTTAGGTATCTCCGGTAAGCCTGTCTTAGGGAGACTCCTATTTTGGGGACGGTAAAAAGCCTGGAAAGATAGACTTTCGAGGTTGTTCTCTCCACCCCCTCTAGACTTAGCATCTCTAGGACATAAACTTACAAGGTATACTTGATAGAGGCAGACTGATAAATTGTCACCTGGAAGATGCATGGCCAACTTATCCCTCTGACGAACATTCTCTTGGTTCAGAAATATCCTGGCCAGGAGTTTTGCTAACCAAGAAGGTGGCCTAATGCTCACGTTTCACTTGGTGTATTGCTGGAGCTGGAGATCGTTCCTAGTGTTTGTAAGCTCCTCCATTACCTTGGCTACCCTTTCCCTATATTTGTTCTCAAATTGCCCAGAAATATTGAAGAATGCCATACAGTCCAAGGAATTAAACATCAATTGGATAAATATCTTGCCATGAATCCCCGACTGACTGCGTTTGTGCCTGAGTACTGTGACCGTATCAATATCGTTCATCGTGCTATGATTTTGTTTTCTGGTCTACATCTCTTTTGGAACTGAAGTTATCCAGTTGATTACTGTGACAATTAATATTTTGTTTAACCTCTAAAGTGTGAGGTGTATGTAGTGAACACCATGTAACTGGGCGACGTTATTAGGCCTCCTTCCCACCTAAAATCGTCATTTTACGATAAATATCGTTATTACTTGTTCATATGCGCCTATTTTACGGTTAATATGAAGATAGTAACATGTAACAACAATAACACAAGTGGGAATGGTGTTTAGATGGTCAAAATTGCAATTTATTGCCGACCGGTCATTCATGAAATGTTAGGCAGGCACGTACACCCTCTCATCTCGAGGCCTGAAGCCTGACTAAGTTACTCTCTCACACTCTCCCTTACGCAACACACTCGCTAGTCACATGACCACACCCTAGAACCGGCTTGGAGATGTTGGCACGAAAATAAACCAATAAATAAGGGAATAAGAGGGAAAATAGGTGATCATTGAAGGGGGGAGGGGGAAGGGGGTGAAAGGGGGGAAGGAGGGGATTTTTACATATGTGGAGGAGTGATAGAAGGTATGGAGGGGAATAATCTCATTTAAACACCATTTCTGTTGTTTTAAGTACTACTGGGGCCTTTTAAAAGTTTTTTTTTAAGCCTTAGCTCTTAAGAATGTTCTCGCCTTTGCCCAACAAAATCTCTTAAGAGTGTTCTCGCCGTTCCCGGGTTAAGGGAGCCCACCTCGTTTTTTTTTTCTCTTTCTCTCCCTCTCTCTTTGGCTTGTATATATTCGGCCCCATTCAGCCTACTGTTTTAAGACGTTTATCCCCATCCAGGTGTCAATATTTTCCTGGCGAGCGGTAGCGAGCCAGCGTATATATATTTTCGTTTTGACAGCAAGCTAAATTTGTAAAATTTTTGATAGAAATTTGTTTCCGGCGAGGCCGGATTTCTCCATACAATGCTGGCTTGCTATCGCTCGCCAGGAAGAAATCAACACCTGGATGGGGATAAACGTCTTAAAACAGTTGGCTGAATAGTGCCGATTGGATACAAGCCAGGGAAAGAGAGAAAAGGAGAGAAAGATAAAAAAGCTGGTGACCCCCCTTAACAAGTAGCCTAGTAAGGTCCATTAGGTTTGTTGTTGCTTGTCTTCCTTTGTATTCCTATATACTGTATTGCCTTTCTTCATGTGTGATAAAAGGGATTTTGTTGTGCATGGTTCTTGGAGGTGCTTTTTCTCTTCTGGGGAAACGGTCCATGTTATTGCACCCAAATGGAGCCGAATTGGACCACGGTTACATTGATTACATGCAACTATAGTCTATTCGCTGTAAGTAGGCGAGAAATCATGCCTTCAACCTCTGTAACTCAATAACGACTAGAGTAATCAAGCTAATATTTCTACCATTTGGGAAGAGTCAGTCAAGGAATAGATGTGGAAATTTACAGCCAATTTGCTCTTAGCCCTTTTTGAGTTACAGAGTATAGAGGTTATGATTTCTCGCCTACTTGCAGCGAATAGATTATAGCTCACCAAACACCTGTAAATGTCGTCACCAGGGATCAACAGTTTCAACAAGCATGCCATTCATGCCTGGCAGAGTCGATATTTTGTCACTAACGAATATGTCAACCTAATGATTAGTTAATGATTCAAGTGTCAATGCGACTCAGATAATTGTTTGATATATCAAATAATATTGATAAAGTACTAATTCGATTCTCTATTTGTAGCACTCATTGCGTAGTCTTGCCACTACCTCATGACAATAACAAATGTTTCCTTGTTCTTGTATTACATTCTTGCTTCTAACTTTCTTGCCGGACCCATGTATCTAACTTTCTTGCCGGACCCATGTATCTAACTTTCTTGCCGGACCCATGTATCTAACTTTCTTGCCGGACCCATGTATCTAACTTTCTTGCCGGACCCATGTATCTAACTTTCTTGCCGGACCCATGTATCTAACTTTCTTGCCGGACCCATGTATCTAACTTTCTTGCCGGACCCATGTATCTAACTTTCTTGCCGGACCCATGTATCTAACTTTCTTGCCGGACCCATGTATCTAACTTTTTCTCCTGTCTCATTTCATTTTCAACCCGACACTATGTGTCGTACGCTGCCTGTGTGGGCATGTGCGTGTGGGTGTTTTCTATTTAGAAACCACTAATTATATCCTCTAGCGATTTATTCAGATGCTGTTGCTTAAAGGGGAGGTATTTGTTTATATTGGATCCCCTTATCCTTTGAGTTTAGCCCCATTAGTTATGAGATTTTTAGATTTTTACCTCATTTATTTGTCAATATTAAGACCTTTCATACCATTTAGGAGTCAATATATTCCTGGCGAGCGATAGCGAGCTGTAATTTCACAACACCAGGCCATTGACCCCTTTAACCGGGACATTTTACACCCGATAAATATTCAATTACATCTCGAAGTGGTATTTTTCTAATTTTTTGATTTGTTTGTTTACATATAATGCTTGATAGAGGTCTACATAATATATATATATATATATATATATATATATATATATATATATATATATATATATATATATATATATATATATATATGTATATATATATATATATATATATATATATATATATATATATATATATATATATATATATATATATATATATATATATATATATATATACAATACAGTATATACATATGAAATGACAGGGCTGGATATACTAATGCCAAATGAGACCCCAAAACCATTCCCATCAACGGCAGGAACAACAAATCACCACAATCGAATTGCATCCATAACCCGCTGGAAAAAAGACAGGAAACAGCCACCCCTGGACAGCAACTACAAGGTACCGCAGTCTCCCATAGCAGCACGCCAGGAGAAGCGCGCGGATTACCCTACGTATAGCATATGCGAGGGAGGACATCCACCACAGATTGTTGGTTTGTGCCCCCGGGCGCCAGGTGAACAATGGCCATCCACACCTGGGCCAGACCTGGAGTATACGGAGGAGGACTTTATGCTAATTGAACACCAACCTCCTTTATTCCTCTACAGCCACCCTGGCATTTCAATGCACCATTACCACAACTAGACGAGGCTGTGCTTGGAATGCCACAGGACAAGAAGATAAGCAGACCATTCCATACAATCCTCTAAATAGAGAGAGACCTCCATCAATGTAGATTATTTATCCTATGTACACTTAGACGTTAAGCTACTACCTTTTATTAATAACCCCTAAAAAACGGGGCCGTTTGTAACATCAACTACCTGCCAGGCGGACATATTTACCGAAAACGAGCTTCATTCCATGATCTTTTTCATGCATAAACAAGAGCCAGACCGTAATACAATTATGTATCCGTGAAAGGGCGATAATAGAGCTTTCCAATGACACCTGAATCATCCTTTTACGACCACGGATTATTCTGTAGCGATCGCGCATCCGGAGGTGAAAATACCCTACATAAGGTAATTTCCTCAGTTTTTTCCTTACCTCGCGAGGCCGAGTGTGTGTAGGGAGACGGCAGTGGTCTCACATGCGGCCCAGTGGTGGTGCCAAACGGTCAGAGCTCGCCTATCGTCCTCCCAACGCTCGGACTCTCTCCCAGAGCCCCTAATGTGCTCAGAATGCCGCCCGTCATATGATGAGTACCGGAGGATAGTCCATTTATCTCTCGCCCGTCATATGACGGGCACCGTCGGTTAGGTGTTAATAAATAAAGCATACTATTCCCCACTTATTCATGTATGCATTATATTTTTAAGGCTTTAGACAACCATGCAATAAATCAAAAACTATATTTCCCATGCCTCTTATGTTCCGGAAACCACCGACTTCTCACTCTCCGTAAAATCAAATGCTACCTGGCCGAAAACAGGGTTGAGTTAGGCAAGTCGAGGCACTGTGTCCCATGGAGTTTCTGTGGGAGAGTATACGTGATTAACTTGACTGTATAGCACCATCCGAAGAGGCTAGCCAAAATCCTCTAAATCATGCCCTGCAAGCAGAGACTGTGACCAGACGAGAGTGTGTAGGAGGCCGTCCCGGAAGTGACCCGCGTTAGTGCTACCTGTGTGAAGGTACCCCTGGACCTCCCCCCCCTCCTTGGCAACCAGGCCAAGACGGACCCCGTACTTGGTCGCCCCACGTGTGTCAGATCTCTACAAGGCTACCTTCTGCAATACTCCTACCCGAAATTAAGTGCTTTCTGTTTTACTTATTGTGTTTCGTGATTATTGCAAGGTTGTGTAGGATATGTTATGTGTTCCATTAACATAAACACCAGATATCTTTTATTATCTCCTTAGTCCCTTTTATTACTCGTGTCGTGAGTACAATACAAACGTTATCCTGGGATTGATTATATAATTATATACTACGTAATAATATATTCATGTATTACCATTAACTTTATATATATATATATCCGTTCGGCCCGATTACCCGCACACTACACGTAAATACTGTGAACACCCCTGACAGACCTGACTTTAAGTTATTTAGGATCATCAGGGTACGTGTATCAATTATAAATGTTCACAGAGAGTGTTAACTATCGTGTCTCTCAGTTAAATTTACATTTATTTATGTTTCCTGGCTTCACACCCAGTTTAAAAATTTAACTTGAATTCATAGTAATTCCATTTTTGCCCATCTTTGTTAATATTTCTATGTCGAGGGCTTTGATCCTTTCTATAAGACGAATCTTTGTTTGCTCAGTTCCCTGAACTGCAATTATTAAATCTAACTGTATACGTTAGTAGAGAATTAAAACCTCTCTCTTTATTTATAACTCATTAGTTATTTGTCTTTCAACTGATATTTCTATTTTATATATTCGGTCTATTTGAGACGTTGTGACCTCAGTATTTTGACCCTACACCGCGTCACGTTTTACCACGCACTAACTTTGACCTTTAGGATATCGGTTGTCCTTTGAGACTTACCGCTCTGTTAGCATTTATGCGATATTTATATATTCATCACATGTTACTCAATTGTGATTTGTCTATTATTAGTGTTAATTGATTTATGCATCATCCATACATCAAGAATATTATTATTCATTCTTGAAGCAGGTTAGAGAGTTTTTTTTCCCAATAAATACAACTCAACCCAGTACCCATTTATTTTCTATGCTAGTGCCCTGATCCAAAGTGAAATAAAAACTTGTGAAACCCAACCGTGTATTCTGTATCATTGGTAGAGATTGAGGGGATTTATAATTGTATATTTGGAGTTAGCTGTGTTCCTGCTGAGTGTTATAGTTCTTAAAAGCTTTCCTAGAGCGGAAAGAGAGAACTGAAGTACACGGGCAATTATTATTGCCCAGCATAACACTTGTGGCTGCTGTGTCTCAACACGGCATAGCGACTCTGATTTTAATTTATCTCAATCTTTACCAGTGTGCGAATCATCATGGCGGGAAAATCGCTGGAAATTATTCCATTTAAACCGGAGGACCATGATATAGTCACTTACCTTGAAGTTGTGAAACCTGTCCTGGACATTGTATTCCAGGACGATGACAATGCGAAAATTCACACTGTTGTCATGAAGTTAAGCAGGCATATGTCCCTCATGTCCGGTTTTGTGTGTGATTCTCCCCAGTTAACGTGGGCCCAGTTTGAAAGCTATACCACCTCAGCAATTAGCCCCTCTTTAGGTGAAGTTGTAGCCGATAGACAGTTTCACCAGGTTAAATACACAGGGAATCTAGACCACACAATTAACCAGTTGAACCAACTGGCAGTGACCGCATTTCCCACGGACACTGCTGCCAAAAGAAAAGAGAGTGTGTTTAGAGCTTTGTTGAGGATACTTCCCACACCTGTTACCTTACCTTTTGATACCTTTTGATGTGTTCGCCACTCTTCTAGCGGCACCAAGGAGCGTGACGCCCCTCATTATGGGTGGTGATTTGGTGCAGTAGACTGTTTGAAGCGACAGCTCGCTTTTTTTTTGCCACAGCAGAACCCACGGGTTATGACGTATACATGCCAGAAATTCGGCGTATCTTAGCCCTAAAACAGACTCAGGAGACAGATAAAATGGGCGTTATTAGCCGTTCCACTACTCAACCTCAAGCTCCGATAACTTTTCCCTCACCTACTGCTTTTAGCCATTCCCTTGATGAAATGGAAGAATGGCCTAGGATCCGACCCTCAGACTGGAAGCAATGTACTTGTAGGTGCCCCCTTGTCTCACTTAAAAAGTAATTTGGAGAACTACTGAGCCCTGACGCGTGGCTACCATAACCAAAGATGGGACTGCAGGAGAAGAGGCAAGCGAAGAGAGCGAAATAGCAGAGGATATTGAGATAGGAGAGGAAATCACAGAATGTCAGGATAGTCAGGATTTTTAATCCGCCCCCATCCACAGACCGCCAGACTGGCGGGGGCTCGTGATTGGACAGGCAAGGATAACCCTCGTTTACCAAAAACTTACCCTAAGCGGGATCAAACCTAGACTCTTGATGGATACAGGCGTGGAGCGTTCCTGTCTTTTCTCTTAATTTTACCACAAAAACCAAGTTCCTTTTGGCCCCCTTCAACCCTCCACCATATTGTTAATTGAAGCGAACGACGGTGTCATTCCAAACCATGAGGAAACTAGGCACCTCTATGTTTGTGCTCCCCTCCCTGATCATGACACACATCACTCTTTCATGATCGTTCCCTCTCAAGAAACCAGGTACGATGGATATTTGGGTTTCTATCTGTTGACTGCCCTAGATGCCAATATTAGTTGCAGTAGCAGAACACTAACTTTCCCCCCCCCCCACCCCCCCTTCTTAAAAAAAAAAAACAAAAACAAAAAAAAAACACACAGAAACGTACAAAAAAAAAACCCACCTAATCTCCGAAGGCCCCCTTAATCTCAAACCTTATCAAAAGAATAGTAAAAAAGAACCTCAGATTAACGAACCTCACCCAACCTCCGAATGCCACCTTCAAGTTAACCCTAACCAGGCCATCCGCACTATCAGAACCGGCCAGGCTGTTACCTCCAAAGCCGTAACGCTACCCACTCACCATGAAAAATGGATTCCCATTCTACCTACGTGTTACGTCCTGGGATATATAAACACTGGGCTCTTTCTATTGGACTAGGTATGCGGCAACAAGCAACAACGGAAAAACGCTAGATCCCACCCTTATCTATAAACCCAGGCAACAAACCACCCTAAACCGTCAAGAGTCCTGCCTGGACAACAAGGTATCCTATGACTCGGTTACAGGGTGCACGCACTATAGACTGCTGATAGTCAAGCAGGCTATATAAAAGATCACACAATTAAGTTGACTTAAAGCTTCAAGGAAAAGATAGATAACGGAATTAAATTGCAGAAACAATTTAATAACAAACTAGAAGAAATTACATTTAACGTTACGTTAATTAATACAACTAATCACCCCTGCGTGAAAGAAGGTGAAAGCAAACAGTCCTCAAAACATCGTACAGGTAGGCAAGATGCAGGTTTCTAAACTGCATGCGGCTACTGTAGGATCTGATGCTTAGCAAAGAAAGTAAGTTACGGATTTAGAGAACTCTTATCTCATAAGCAGGAATAAATACTAGTGATAGGCCATACAGTGTATAATGGCATAGGTATAATTAAATAAAGGCAGCAACTCGCAACATAACCACATACAGGTGTGCTACTCACTCTTAGTCAGGCAAGCCTGCTCGGACAGAGTCTCTAAGCCACACCCTGACTCACAATGCTAACAAAGACGGTAAACTGTGGCACAATAACAAGCATACAGATATAATAATCCGCTAGCTGTTAATCTGCCAGGTGGCAGAGGTCTAGCCGGAAGGATATAGGCTTCGGATACTCGGGCTGAGCCACCTGCTCTAGCCTAGGGACGTTCCCAATTCTGTGCGCCAAGTTACTCTAATTGAAAGGGTGCTCTCTTGAGAGACTCAGATCCCAAGTATCTGACTCTCTCCTGGCGACCCTAAAACAAACGCAAGACGTGCTAGCGCAGTGCTCAATGGACTAGGCAAGGGCCCTCACACAACACAACACTAGACACACAGGCACACAGACAAGAAAATGCCCCAAGACTCCCACGGGTATCCTAGTAAAGTCGTGCAGGTCCACAGGACTTGCACCAGCAGACTTTACTTAAAGGATTGCAAAAAGCCTCCCCTCCGGTCTAGCCCCTGCTTACCTGCCACAAGAACACACTAGCAAGCATGAAACCACCAAATATGAGACAACAAAAACGCTTCCTAGGTCTCATTAACAATTATATCTCTGCATAAGGCCCAAAATCCTATCTAGTTATCTGAGAGCTCGTCGTTAATACAATGATAGATATAAGGTCTATCAAGGGGATGGGATAATTAAATAGATTGGTGAAGTAGTGGAAAGAAGGTATACAAAGTAAGAGAGAAAGTTTCTAAGTGGGTTTGAGAGGGATAGATATCAAGGGGGTCCGAAGGGTACGACAGTGAGGTGAGCTCTGAGGAGAATAGCTCCTCTGGACCCCTCCAGGATCCCACACAAAGGCACGGTGGTCAGCCAATCACAGGCCGCTACATCACCCGGCAGCAGGCCTGCAGAAGGCGCCAGGAACCACCAGCCAATCAAAACCGAGAGAAAAGACCACGCGGCGACCAACTCCTCCGGGAGGGAGGAGGGAGGAGGAAAAGCAACACTCACCTCCCCCACCCTGCTCGCTCGCTCTCTCTCTCTCTCGTCTCCTCCCACTCTCACTAGACTTACATCTTATATATTATAATGAAACAATCAACTATCGAGAATAAAATATACTAAGATGTGTTGGTTAAGAATAAGGGCAGCTTCAAGCTGTGAAACAACATAAGAATATCCCAGACATTAGTTACAGTGTCGTAGGATATATACTAAGGAAAAGCCGGCCAGCCGACTGCCGCCAGCCGGTTTCTAAGCGGCTGGGCAGCCGACGCGCGCGCCTGCCCGCACGTGGCTACTATGCAGGAGCGTCACATACGTTACCTGGTGACGTCGTAATTACCCCTAACCTTCAAAGTCCTTTCGATCATAATTGTCTAACCGCCCAAGCCATTATTCCCCATAATATCAGTTGTATCAAAATAGCAAATATCTCAGATCAACCCCTTACCTTACCGAAAGGATTAGCTATCAGAGAGCTTGAGTCCCACAATGAGGAATTAACCCTAGCTAATGAACAAAACCCCCCCAATTCCCAGACATACCTCCTCACTTGACCCCCCAACAACAACTTGACTTGCGCGACTTGATGACTTCTTTCCAAGACATCTTCGCCACATCCAGCCGAGACGTCGGGATAACTAACGTACTCCACCACCCCATTCATACGATAGGGCACTCAATTAGACAACCTATTCGTAGAAAAAAAAAACATACAAAGACAAGAGGAAGACTCAAGTGAAAGAGATGTTAGATGCGCGTAATCAAAACATTTACCAGCCCGTGGTCCTCCCCTGTAGTATTAGTCTGCAAGAAAGATGGCTTCACTAGGTTTTGAATAGACTATCGCCAACTCAACGACGTAGCAATCAAAGACGCCACCACCCTTCCTCGCATTGATGACTCTCTAGATTCCTTGCTAGGTGCCAAATAGTTCACAACCCTTGACCTTCAGGCCGGATATTGGTAAGTCCCAGTACTTCCGGAACACCAACAGAAAACAGCTTTTGCAACCAGTCAAGGGAGACTACAAGTTTACCTTTACTGCCGTTTGGCCTTTGTAATGGCCCTGCCACTTTCTCCAGGCTCATGGAATCTGTGTTACAAGGATTGACATGGGAAACCTGTTTAGCCTATATTGATGACATCATTGTATTTGGGAAAACCTGGGCAGAACATGTCCAACGCCTTCGCCAAGTGTTCAAAAGAATTCAAAAGGCACAATTAAAATTCAAGCCCTCCAAGTATACTTTAGCTCAAAAAGAAGTTAATTTTCTAGGTCATGTAGTCTCTGAGCAAGGAATCGCCCCTGATCCCGCTAAACTCATAGCCATCAGTGCCATCACGCCCCCCCCCCCCACTAATGTTAAAGGTGTCCGAGCCTTTTTAGGATTGGCCTCCTATTACCGTAGATTCGTCAAGAATTTTGCCACCATCGCCAAATCCCTGCATGACTTAACAAAAAAAGAAGAACCCTTCTTGTGGACCTCTCAACGCTTGCAAGCATTTCACTCATTAAAAGACCTTATAGTAGCCTCCCCAGTCGTCTCCTTCCCAGATTACACACAACCCTTTCGTTTGTATACTGACGTAATTCAATTCGGTATCGGGGCAGTCCTCGGTCAAACCAGAGATGGACGCGAGCACATTATTGCCTGCGCCAGCCGAACCCTAAATCCTGCTGAGATTAACTATCCTGTCACCAAACGAGAATGCTTAGGGATCGTCGGGGCCCTCCAATATTTCAAATCCTACCTTGCCGGTGTCAAAGTTACCATTATTACAGACCACCACGCCCTCCAATGGCTCAGAAAGTCAGATACTAAAAAGCGCTTTTGACCTTGAGGAGTTTAATTTTGAGATAGCTTATCGGCCCGGTAGACTTCACACAAACGTCGACGCTCTCTCTTGACTCCCTCTTAACCCCACCCCGCCTAAGACCTCCTCCCCCCCCCCCCCCCCACATGACCATATCCTAGCCATCCACCATCAAAATTCCGTTGATCAAGAGCAACAACTCCTGTTGCAACAATTTCAATATCAACAGAAACCTGACTGGATAACTAGACACCTTTTTTCACAACTCCAGAGGAAAGGAGACAACCTGTATACTCCTGACGGGAAAATTGTCCTTAGTCCCCAAACCACCCTCCCTACCATGCAATCTTTGCACGCCCATAACGGCATTCATTTAGATCAACGTAAACTCACCTCCACCTTTCAACAAGTATATTGGACCCCCTCCCCTTATAACACAGCCAAGAAAGTCATATACTGTAAGCATGCAGAGTTTGTGCTTTGGGTAAAGTTCCTACCTGCAGCCCAGGCCCTTCCAGCAAACTTGTTGCCTCCAAACCCTGGCAATTACTTGCCGTAGATGTAATGGGCCCCCTTGAAGGTGTCAAAGGATTTAAGTATATAATCACTTTCGTGGACACATATTCAAAATACGTAATTGCCTGTCCATCCAAAGGTCACACTGCCTTCTCAGTAGCCGAAGCTATGATTCAACAAGTCTTTCCCTATTTCGGCCTCCCTGAAGCTATTAACTCTGACAATGCACCCGAGGCCAGAAACAACTTCAGTCACTAGATATGCTCAATGTCTCTGACAGGGCCAAACAAATCAGGCTCACTAATGCCTTCAAGATATTCTATGACAAAGCTCCAAAGTATCTAAAGAGTAATTTTGTTGAAGCAAATGAGAGGAGTGGACATAATACAAGAAACAGGATGTTTAATTTTACGGTCCCGAGAATCCAAAGACAGGGTAAGCAAACATTCTTCTTCACTGCCATCAAAGACTGGAATGACCTACCCCAGTCAGTCCATGAAAAGAGAACACTGTATTCCTTCAGACGTAGCCTGAAGGAACACCTGAACCGGACAGCTGCGAGAAGGGAGCACCAAGCTTATGTCTACTACTAAATACGACATAAGAGATAGGCAAAACAGACTGAAATGATTACTGATTACGGATTACTGATATTTACTATAGGATGTAAGGTATCTTAAAATAACCCCCTAGAAATACTTTCTCTAAAGTATCTAATTCTTTTATCCTCCCCTTTTTCCCCAGCTAACCTAATCCCAGAAGGACCCCAATGGAAATACGCCTAATGGCCTTATTGGGCTATCCTTAAGCCTGGTTCACACATAGCCGAATCAGTGCGTGAGTCTAACACGAGTCACACTCGTCGATTATCGCCGTCGCTGGAGGCCGAGTAGGCCGCGAGTAGCAATTGATCCCGAGTCAACGAGAGTGTAACACGAGTTAACTCGAGTCAATACGAGTCAACACGTGTTCATGCAAGAGTCTGTACGAGTGACTGAGAGTCAAAACGAGTGTAACACGAACCAAAGACGAGTGTCAAAAATTTGAAAAATAACGGTCAAATTCCAGGGCACGTAAACAAAGAGTAGGTACAAGTCACGACGAGTGTAACACGGATCAACACGAGTGTAACACGGGTCAACACGGGTCAACACGAGTGTAACACGGGTCAACACGAGTGTAACACGGGTCAACAAGTGTCAATATTAACAATCCACGTACATGATTATTTATTTTCTATACCGGTATATATTTCAGCGATAATATTCATTACTATGATTTTATTTATATTTTTCTCATATATTTGGGTAATGTTCACCAGAGAAATTGAGATAACTTTTTGTTTTTTGTTTTTTCTGTCTATTTAATGCATCTATCTCCCTTATACATATATATATAACTATATCTTATTCTTTTATTTATTTAATCTATGAATCATTTCTAATACGATGGAATTGAAAATAATATTACCCTTCTAACACACAAATAATAACATGAAAAAGAGTCAATAAAAATTTCTCCTTTGTCTTTTCAGAATCAATTAAGTCCGTCTGTCTCATAATAGTTCGTGTTTATCCGCTGCTCACCGTCTTGCTGCTGTGCGAGGCGCCCAGCTTCGGAGACAGAAGATTTACGTTTGATAGATTTTTTTTTTTTTTTTTTCCTACGTTATACACAAAATGATGGGGAAATATTGTAACATGTTTTTAATTGACATTTGTGTCGTTTTTGCTGATTATGAGTTGGTGGAAAAAAAAATGTTTTAATTCCATCATATCGGAAATGATTCACAGATTATATAGAGACCATATAACATACACTTTTAAGTATGTTCAATAGTTTTGCATTATCAATAGGGTGTAGCACAAGGCTTATCAACATCATCACAGTAACGGGGTCAGGGTTGAGGCCAGGACGGGGAGGGGAGGGAGTATGCCTACAGCGCCGGGGATATAATATATATATATTTTTTTTTTTTTTTTTTTTTTTTCCATGTGAAATTTATCATATTAATGACAAATACCACCCTTTAGTAGGGTCATTTGCTTGGAATCCGTGACCATTTTGTTCCTACCTTTTTCTCTCATGGATTTGACAACCTGAACCATTTTAAAGGGAAATTAGCTCCAATGCCCCTCTGAAAAATGACCGCTAACTCTGCTATATTCAATATTCAAAATGGCCACCAACGCCATCTTGAAAAACATGAAATGTAATATCTCTGGCATCAGATGAGCTACAAGGACGAATGAGGTGTCCTTTTTCACTAATTCTGGCATTACAAATCCACTGGAATGGTTATTGTATTGTATTGTATTGTATATTGTATTGTTATTGTATTGTATTATACTAATTGTACATACTAATCTGCCACTTCACTGTCACTACATGATTCACTGTATGAGCCACTATCAGAATCACTGTCCTCACTTTCGCTGCTATCATCACTGTTGTTCTCTGCCTGCGGTGTATATCTAATATTACTTTTTTACTGTTTCAGATGGATCGCATGCCCATCTGATGAAAATCGCCGACTTGTGAAGTGACCGAAATAATGGATAATAGCAGAGAGAGTGAAGAGTTACCAGACAAGACATTAAATGAATACGAGTGCATTTTACTCTGTGGTAAGCGATGAACCGCAGATGATCGTTTGGAAAACATTACACCTGAGAAGTGGGAATCCATCCGGGAAAAGTCCTTACAATGGAAAGAACTTGATAAGTTTCAACATATACATGAAAATGAGGATTGGGAGAAGGGACCAAAGGGGATCACCACATGCATAGCAATTGTTACGCATCATTATCCAGCAAGCGCAAGCTCTCTCAAGCCGAAAAACGCAAACACAAATCCGAGGAACGTCTTGAAAGAGATGAAGCATCAGATCAACAAGACCCTTCCCCAGAGGCCAGTGCACCTAAAAGGCTCCACTCCAGTATGGGTGTCCTTCACGATAAGACTCTATGTGTGTGGTGCATGAAAGGGGCATACAAGAGTAGTGATCGTGACAAGCAGATTTTACTCCTATCAACAGTAGATGCCTGGACTAAATTCAAGTTACATACTGTCCGTCTGGAAGATGAGGTCATGAGATTGAGACTTGACACTCTGATTGCATCCATCCCAGATAGTCAAACAGCATTTGGGTTGGAAATCTGCTACCATCGTGCGTGCTGGCGCAAATATGTAAGCGACCACAAGCCCCTTTCAGATGAAAGCACTCAACATCTGCAGCGTGTAAACCTCCGAGAGGCCCAAGCTCTCTTCTTTCATCATATTCGTTAAGTCATCTTCAAAGACCATGAAATTCGCACACTACAAGGCCTGCTGCAGGACTATAAGCGCATTATCTCAAATCACGGACATAACTCAGTAGTAAAATCCAGCTATTTAAAGGAAATTCTTGTCAATGAATTTGGGGAAGACATCGGATTTCATGAACGCATTCAAAGAATGTGAGTGAACTGGTATATGATACAACAGCAGCAGGTACATACATCGAGGCGGCAATATCTTCATTGGGTGTCAGCAATGATCAGTTGGTGATGAATGTTGCGGCACGACTCAAAGAGCAAGTCATCAGGACAAATACTATTCCCTGGCTCCCATATATACACGAGTTGGAGAGAGAAGAAGACCTCAGTGAGCTCCTGCTGAAGCTGCTCACATGGCTGAAACACCCAAATAAGTCTGCAATTGATGACAGTCCATCCGTCCGATCGATTGCATCTATCCTCACAAGCTACATCACTGGAAAATGCACTGCATTTGAGATAAATCTCTCTGTCTTGCTACATGGACTGACCAAGAGTAGGGAGATAGTCGACATAATGTACAAAGATGGACTGGGCATCAGTTACAATGATGTACTTATGCTGCGAGATTTTTGGGTGGTCAATGACCTCAAGTGCTCATCTGATTGCCCCTTCGAACTAGCTGAGGGTAAGACTGCTATCGCTATAGTCGACAACAATGACTTCAAGAGCGACACACTGACCAGTGCTGGCCAGTCACACCGCACAAATGTCATGTTTGTGCAGCCAGAATCATTTGATCCAGAACTTCCTTCCGAGAATCATGAGGATAGACCAGTTCCCGGTGCCAACTTTGCGTCAAACCTCTCGACAACTCTCAAAGAGCTCGGAAGTGAAATGCAAAAAGTCAACCCATACAAGACAGCGAAGCATGGGGAACCACCTCTCAGGAAGCCACCAGCTGATCAAAGTACTCCTCCTCCTGACACATCGGTGCAAAGAATTTGTGGTGTGATCCATGCATTGGCCAGGGCGCAAGATGACCGAACGAGACCTAAGCCAAAAGAACAGACTGTGCCTGGGTTTTCAGGGTTTCACGCCAGCATGTCAAATGCAGATGAGAAGAGTCGAGCAATATACCACATGACCTATCCCAACCCACCCAGTAAGACAATTCTCAATGATGTGATGTGTAAGCTTGCAAAATCAATCGAAGAAAAAAAGATGCCTTTTGCAATAATTGTTGGTAATCATCCTGTCTACGTGCTCATGCTAGAGTTGAAAAGTGAGAATGCTGAGCTGTTCAGCAAAATCTTACCATTCATGGCACCCTTCCACATCCAAATGTCGTTCATCTACACTATATACAAGAGGTTTAAGGGATCTGGCATCTCAGATGTGTTGGTGGCAGCTGGTGTTATAGCAGACGGGTCTGTTGATCAGGCCCTACGTGGAAAACATGTTAAGGGTGGGGTTCGCTGCTTGCGACTATTCTACGAGACTCTGGTCCACCATGTCATAGACAAACGGTTGGAAGATTCCCCTCTATCTGAAGAAGTAAAGGCATCCCTTGCCAAGCTTCGACATCTGATTGATGCACAGGAACTTGCAGATGAACATGCAGAGCTAGAGAGAAATGCTGAGCTGAAGGACCTCGTTGATGCTCTCTTCAAAGACTTTGAGGGTGCCCCACAAGCAGAATACTGTATGTCATTCATGGAAATGGTTGAGGTTCTAACTCAAAATATCCATGCAATCAGGACAAGCAACTGGACTGAGTTCAAGTCCTCACTCAAGCTCATGCTTCCTTTGATGCAAATCTATGATAATGACAAGTATGGTCGGCATCTCCCCGATTTCACCGCAGTGCTTGATACCCTTCCTGTCGATCAGGCTGCATTCATGGAGAGTGGTATGTTTGCACAGTCAATGACAGGAAAACCATATTCGTGTGTCGCCCTCGACATATGGATAGAGTCAACAATGAATAAGGGCTCTAAGCTGAAGTCTGGTGAAGTGGCAGGTTAGTATGTACAATTAGTATAATAAAATACAATAACAATACAATATACAATACAATACAATACAATAACCATTCCAGTGGATTTGTAATGCCAGAATTAGTGAAAAAGGACACCTCATTCGTCCTTGTAGCTCATCTGATGCCAGAGATATTACATTTCATGTTTTTCAAGATGGCATTGGCGGCCATTTTGAATATTGGGCTCTAGCAGAGTTAGCCGTCATTTTTCAGAGGGGCATAGGAGCTAATTTTCCTTTAAAATGGTTCAGGTTGTCAAATCCATCGAGAGAAAAAGGTAGGAACAAAATGGTCACGCATTCCAAGCAAATGACCCTACTACTTATTATGTTTTCAGGGACAGTACAGCACATAGTATTATGTTCTTATATCCATAACAGTATTATAATAATTTTCAGCATATTTCCCTTATATGTTCTACCATGAACTATGTCCTTCAAATTGCTTAATCATCATAATTATTTTATCTGTTCTTCCAAAAAGAATTTAATTCATATTACTTATTTGTTTCTCTGTTAACAAGTCATTTAAAACTTGAGTAAAGTAAAATTGTAAATTAAACTTATTATTTTATGTAAATAAAGTAACTATAAATATTAATTGGATGCAAAAAACACCTTGGGTCACATACATTTGAATTTGACATACAAAATACAACGTCGAAATGATGACGATAATCGACGAGTCAGCAAAGAGTGTTACACGGGTTTACACGAGTCAACACGAGTTAACACGAATAATGAAGAGTTATTCAGAGTTCAACACGTATGTACACGAGTCTACACGTATGTAGGCCACACTCGTGGGTACTCGCCAAAATTTCATGCATGCATGACATTTTTGGACCCCGTGGCGAGTACCCACGAGTGTGTCGAGTAAACAAAGTATACACAAGTCTAACACAAGTGTTGAGGAGTCTCGACGAGTCATTGCCGAATAGCAAAATTTCATCACTTGTGTTGGACTCGCACACCGACTCGGCTATGTGTGAACCAGGCTTTAGTTGGAATTATGCAAGGCTGGTACATGTCATTTTTGTAACATATTATGTGGTACCAACATTGTAAAATGCTAACTGAATAAATATTGTTATTATTATTATTAGTTCACAGGACATATTTGGCCTCAAATTTCACAAATGTGTGGGTTCAAAATCAGCCATTCCTCTCCCTACTGGCCCCAAGGCAACTCTATTTGTGAAAGGAGCCACCGCACTATTGCTAATCAGATTAGAACCCGATTACAACAAATGAACCCCTCTGACTGGCCTAGCCAAGTCAAAATAGTGCAATGGGGAATCGACACTTGTCCCCGCCAGGACGGGATTTCCCCTCACGAACGCGTTTTTGGCGTACCCCTCCCCCCCACCCCTCCTCCTTCCTTTACGCCATTTGTCTGTCCCATACGAGCCCTCCTCCAATTTTGATAATTCCCTTGTGCATTTAAAGAACTGTTTCCGCCAATTACAGTACCTCCAAGATCTCAAACCAGACGAGACCCCAAAAGTTAGCCCTCACCACGTAGGCGATTTATAGGTTGGTAGGAGAACCCCAATGGGGAAAAATTCCTACATAAGCTTTCTTGGTGCCAAATGATGCATACACTTGTCCACTATCACATACTAAAAATCCCCATTCATCCACTTTGGGGAAATTTTTGACAGCAGTATAAAACAACAAAAATCAGTCAAACGATTGTGGAGTAGACGTATGGATATTTCAATTGTTGCACTTTATTTTTGGATAAATTACAACAAAGCTATTAATATTACATAGTTACCTCTTCCAGGAAAGTTTGAGAGTATGCATATGCCTTAATTTGCTTGTTTGTTTGTTTATTTATTTAATTGTTTGTTTCTTTGATCATCGGTAAATAAGACATATCAATGTTTATAATTCAATCCTCACGAAATTGGCGGACTGATAGCATATGTGCCAAGGTTGAAGTGGTTTAAGTGAGGAAGTGATCTGTAGAGTGCATACCTCCACCAAAGTACGCTGCTCACAAAGTTATGAGCTAATCCTAAGTAAGTGGCTCACAATGTTATGAATTGATCCTAATAAATTTGGTGGACTAACAGCATATGTCATTTGAACCATGAAATTGTTAACTAAAACAAAATCAAATTTTCAATAACAGATATTTTCTATCTATGTATCTATATCAAGATGTATTTATCATATAGTCAGATGAAAGCTCTGAAAAATCTTTTCAGTGATGTTCTGAACCAGAAAACTTCACCAGATTTTGGCTGATTCTCCAGAGCTTGTCAGTCTCTGCATAGCCATGGAGAGTATTATGAATGATTTAAGCTTGACATCACGAACTGCAAAACTCTGGCTACAATGCTCGGAGTACATCAACATAATCAAGGATTTTATCTGTTGTGAAAGGCTGGGATTGTGGGATGGTCATTTGAATGCTGTGACCAAATTACTGAACCTTTTTGCTGCCACAGGACACATTCACCATGACAAGTGTGCCCGCCTCTATGTTCAAGAAATGCGTAAGCTTCCTACTAAGCATCCCTGGCTGTACATAAAATGCACATACTGTTCGCAGGAGTGAGCGGCTCTGGGCTGGACTATGGACTGATTTGGTAATTGAACAGGTCCTGATGAGGTCTTTGAAAAGTCGAGGGGGCTTAACACGGGGAAGAGGAATGACGGAAAGTGTGCGACAGCAGTGGGTGTATAGTATGCATGCCTGTACTGCTATTCATGAAGCCATGACCACTAACAGGAAAGCAGCACCATACCAGTCCTCAACATGTGGAGTTTGGAACAGCAAGACGTGAACAAGATATGTGAGACATGAACAAATTCTTGGAGTGGTTCCATGCCCATGATCCATTTGATAAAACATTACCACAACTTCGATCCCTGTCCAGTGGTCTGGCAGCTAGTGAAGGGATGGTATAAATTGTGATGAAACTGAGCTTGTTGGATATGAGATACAGAGAGGCTTAGACAATCAGTCCTATGATGGTGCTAAAATTAAAAAGACGCAAATGATTCATACACTAGATCCCCTGAAGCCAGGAGTAAAAGTGGACAAATATAGAGTTCAGATTTATCCTTCTGTCCTTTTCGTCCGTTGTACAACTTTGGCACAACAGGAAGATGAGGACATTACAACCTACTTTGCACATGAGATGACGCCATTTCCATCCTCATTGTTCAAGGACTCTTTCATGAGGAAACTAGACAAGTCAGAATTGGACAGAAAAATAAAAAAGGACCTGAATAACATCATACTGGACTCTCCTACCCAGTTACAACCACCAAGTGTGAATATAATTGATGGTGGTTGGCGACTGCATGTCATCAGATGGAAAAGAAATGCATTGTATTCAGAGGTCATGAATCAGTATAGTTCCTTCCTGATGACCAAGTATGAATTTGCTGTGTTGTATTTGATGGTTATGAAGAGCAATCCAGCAAAGATCATGAGCATAGACGTCATCAGAAGGGAAAGGTATCGGCAGCTATTGTGATCTCTGAAAACTCACAGGCACATAAAGATCAAGAAGCATTCTTTGCCAATCGTCAGAACAAGACGCAATTCATTAGACTTTTAGTGAAGCGCCTAGAGGCTATCGGCCATTGTGTCAAGATAAGTAATGCTGATGCTGACACTATGATTGTATCCTGTGCAATGGAATTTGCTCGCAATGGGCAGAATGTAACAGTTGTAGCAGAAGATACTGATGTGTTCATCATGTTGTTGTACCATTGAGATAATGCCAGCCTTTGGTCAGGGAAAGCTGCATCTCATGAATATTTTGAGGGAGTGTCCAGATGTACAGAGCTTGGCTAACAAAATCAGTAAAGGTGATTCTACTGCAAAGGAAGTTAGAGAAGCTGGACAACAACTCTTTTGTTTACTGTATGGCGGAACTGAACAGGATACACTGACTAATCTATGATATGCAAGGTACAAGGCAATGATGGCAAAGTCAAACAGAGTTGAGCCGCAAAGATTGCCTCCAACTGAGCGTGCAGCACACTACCATAGCTTGCGTGTTAATCTCCAGGTTGTAAATTGGACTAATATAGTCTAGAAGCTACGAAATGGGGATGGACAATACAAAATTACACTCTTTGCCCTATTATAACTGATCTGGATGCCGCTCCAACCAAGATACTTCACTTTATTCGATGCAAATGTAAGTCCACTGGTAAGAACCCTTGCGGCTTAAAACAATGCTCCTGCCGGAAGTATGGACTGAAGTGCCTAATGGCTTGTGATGAGTGCCGTGGACAATCATCCAATAACACTGGCACTATTGTGTGTTTAGATGATGTTTATGATGATGGTGTTCTGGAAATTTAATAGCACTAGACAACAAAGACCTATTTGGGTGGTTGGTTGGGCGCAGGGGTGGTAACTCCGCCAGTGAAAATTCACCGTTTGTCCCTCAGCCAGAAGAAAGGAAGAAGGACACCCCTACACATACATAATATGTTAAGACTGAGTGTTCCACACATACGTGCAGTTCCAGTCTGTTGTCCTAATGTTAGTATTAAAGGAGTACTGTACTTTGGAGAGCACATGCCTCGTCTTACTCTGGTGGAGGTATGCACTCTACCAATCACCTCCTTAATTAGACCACTTTATCATTGGAACCTATCCTATCAGTCTACAAAATTTCGTAAGAATCGGTTGATACCTTTGTGAGGGGTCTAATATGGCAGAGGTATGCACTCTACCAATCACCTTGTCACTTAAGCCACTTCCTCCTTGGTACATATTGTTCTACCTGTCCTATTGATCCACCTAATTTTATGAACATCAGTTCGTAACTTTTTGAGATATATTTGTTATCCCTACTTCTACCCCTTAATCGTAGGACCGAAAATGGTGATTTTTTTTAGAGTGCTGTAAAAATAAATCCCCAAAGTGAATTAATGAGGATTTTAATGGGTGATTCTGGACATGTTTCTGCATCAAATGACACCAAGAAAGCTTATGTAGGATTTGTTTTCCCACTTCCACCCTTCTCCTACCAGCCTATTAGTAACGGTAGCTATTCTATCAGTACCATCTAAGCTTAAACCTAGGTATAAGGGTCCATTTGAAGTACTCACCATTCCAAACTGCTACCAGATCACCATCAACTACCACGGAGAATCACGTACCTACCGAAATCGATACATGTACGCCGGTTCCAACCTATTGATGAAAATATAACCATGCTTGCTGACCCTGACCCTATTGACCAATGCCTTGTAAATAATGACCAAACCCTAAGTACAACAGAGCCTTTGACCCCCCAAACGCCCCTCATCAATCCACTCCTAACACAATCACCTCTACCAAGACTTCCATCACCTCTTTCTTTCCCCCCCAATTCTCCGTCTAACCTTCACCATCTAAATCACCCCATCTCCATCACACCCCCCCCCCCTTCGCCCCTTTTCCCCACCCCCATTCTTCAATCTATACCACCACCAATTCCACCTCACACCCCAACCCTTCTATTGCTCCTGCATCACCTGAAGTTGACATAACTATGTCTTCCCCTTCAACAACCACTCAACCCACCTCACCTACTTTCTCTAAGATTTCCCCTTCTGGTTCAGAAACAAGTTCTCCAAAGGTAGACTTACCATCTAGAATAACTAAACCATGCCCAAAACCGTCTCTCCCTTCTACTTCCACCGCTAAGTTACCTTCTCCCATAACCACACCTATAACTTCAACAATCAAATTCCCCTCTGCCACTCTCTCAACAAATACACCACCCATAATTTCTAACAAAATTATCATCTCCGCTAGCTCATCTCCCCCCCCCCCCCTCATCAAGAAAATCTATAAATCTACTAGCTCAAATCCTTCCCTTGCCTTAAATCAACCTCTTTTACAGCCTCACTGCAGACGTGTTACCCAAACCAAGTGGTGGACTCCAGAATCGTTTTCCCCAAAATTGAAACAAAAGGCCCCCACCACCCGTCAACATGCACCCTGCCACACCCACACACACTCCGACCACACCTGTCACCCCCAGCACCGTCACACCTATCTCCACCACCACCACCCAGCCGCCAACAACGACCTCACCTATACCCGCAAGCAGTTCCCACCTTGTCATCCCAGCCAGTCAACCTCATGACCCCACCTCAGCTCCGCCAATAGAGTCACTAACAGAAGATACCCAACTCCAGTCCACCACCACCACCAGTACGAACGTTGACCCCTCACCAGCAACATCTCCTGCTTCAGACAAAACCACCACCATGAAAGTCAACAAGGTATCCCTGACCCAAGGCCAAAAAGAGACGACCCTCAAGAGCACCTCACACCTAGTGGTCATGGCTCAAAAATCAGACGTTCCGCTCCAACTAACCTTCTCCTATGACACCACTGCCCCTCACAACGTAGCAGCCATCGTATGGTGCCGTTTCCTCAAGGGCCTCACACCAACTGTGTCCACCAAAAACCGACGGGAATATCTCATTCAATTTCGAGGCCGACATTTTTTTATGGACGACAGTGCTGAAATGACAGGGCTGGATAAACTAATGCCAAAGAACACCCCAAAACACATTCCCATCAACGGCAGGAACCACAAATCACCACTCTGATAATAAGGTCTACACGAGAGGATTTGACAGCAAAATTGGATGAAGCCCACAACAAGATCAACGCCCTCACCAGGAAGCTGGAATCACTCCAAGAGTTTGTAACACTCAACGTTGGAGTATCACTAACTCCAATTGTTTCAACTCCAGCATCCACCACCGCCCCAAAGTCATCTGCCAACAATCCAACACCTGCAGCAGATGCTTCTGACGAACCTGAGCTGACATCAAACCAGGACAGCCGGCCTGTTCACCTTAGTCTCTCCCCCACTCCACGTGCAAGAAGCCTGCTAGCACGAACAGTACCAACCCATCGGCCACGTTCTAACCACTCCTCTCCCCGACCTGTACGCAGAGACCCGCCACCACAGGTTTCTGGATTTACACCAGTCAGGAACGGTGCACGGCCAACGCAGAAAAGGTCTCATCTACCAGTCACAATGTCAAACAGATTTGAGATATTGGTAGAGGTGGAAGACGAACCAGAAGAGACCAGGCTCGTTGGGGACTCCATCCTACGAGGACAGGTCGAAGAGTTCTGCGACAGAGTCCCAAATCAACGAAAAAGATTTTGCATCCCAGGAGCTGGACTGGACGACATTGTGGAAGCCTTCGAAGATACCACAAAAGATGCAAATGAAAATACCCTTTTTGTCATCCATGCTGGTTCAAATGACGTCATGCGCACCAGATCCGAAGAGTTGATGGAGAAATATCGCAAGATGATCCAGCACTACAAAAAACAAGTCAAGGAATATCATCATCTCAGGCATTCTCCCCAAGATCGACGCACCTGACAAATTCTACGACAAGGCCTTCAGCACAAATAGCCGACTAAAATATTTGTGTCTGAGGGAAGAAGTTGAATTCATCAACCTCTGGGACAACTTCTACAACCAGCCTACTCTGTTCCGCAAGGATGGCACTCATCTAAACCCTGTGGGTTCAGCACGCATGGGTCGTCTCCTACACGAAGCAGTCCGCAGCCATGGATCAAAAAACGCCATCCGAGAAGAAGCAGCAGTGACATAAATCATCCAACGCCAAGCAAAAAACAGAGGCAACCGAGGACCACCAGCGATAAGGACCGAAGACAGTGAGGACCGAGGACAGCCATGAACATAAATGTAGATCCGACAAGAACCAAAAATATTATTAAAGAGCGTTACGTGAGTTCTAAAATAACAAATTTAAAGGTTTTCTATGCAAATGCTCGTAGCATACGCAATAAATGTTCAGATTTAGAGGAGCTAGTGTTTATAGAAAATTATGATGTGATTGGCATAACAGAATCTTGGCTCAATACAGAAGATAGAGACTTTTTAGCAGAGTATTCACTTCCCGGTTATGTAATGTTTGAGAAAAGCCGAATAAATTGAAATGGAGGTGGCGTTTTACTTTATATCAAAGAAAGTCTTTACCCTACCCTCTTGTCAAAACCTCAAATTGTGAACGTCGACACATCTTTTGTGCTAATAAAGAATAATAAAGGTACAAAAATAATACTTGCGTTAATATAAAGACCTCCAGCTCAATCAGTGCAAACTGACCGAGATATTTACGAACAAATTGCAGATGTAAGTAACTCACAAGATACCGTAATTTTTGTCGACTTTAATTTACCTGTGACCAAGTGGGGCGATACTCTTACTTCACACTCCGGACATGACTTGTATACGAACTTATAAGAGAGTTCGCTTTATCAATTTGTTCGAGCGCTGACCCGTGGTAATAACGTTCTTGACATTGTACTTGCAACAAAAGAAGAATTAATAGAGAATTTGAATGTTGGTGATGAATTCAGTAACAGCGACCATTGTACGATAACTTTCACTTTAAAGTTTACTAGTAACGAACCAAATACTAGCATCGAAAAAGTCCCTAATTTCAAGAAAGCAAACTTCAATAAACTTAGAGCTATGTTTAAAGAAACTGACTGGAGCTTTTTAATTAACAATAACGACATAAATACATCTTGGAAGTTATTCGAAACCACTTACCTAAAATCAGTGCAAGACTGCATACCATCGAAAATACGGCGTCCAGGCCATAATAATAAGCCCAAATGGTGGAATAAAGATATTTCAAACTGCCTGCTTGCTAAAAAATTTGCTAATGATAGATTAAAATCCTCACAAAATGACGAAGAACGGGTGAAATTTGTAGAGCTACGACGCAAAGCCAAAAAGTTAATTAAGCAAAGTAAAAAGACCTTAGAGTTACATATTGCGAATCAAAGTAAAACAAACCTGAAAGAATTGTATAGTTATATCAGAAAGAAAAAAGTAGTTACTTCAACTGTTGGACCGTTAGTCGATGAAAATGGAGAATACACCAACGACGAAGTACAAATGAGTAATGCCCTCAATACCTTCTTTGCATCAGTTTTTACAACAGAAGACCTCAGTGATATCCCTACACCATCGCCGATTCAGATTGATAATTCAGATGCTCTAAGCAATATCACCGTTACTGAGAGAGAAGTATTGAATTGTTTAGATAAACTCAAGGTAAATAAAACGCCTGGACCTGATACAATCTCGCCTAGAGTTCTAAAGGAAGCTAAGGATGAGCTCTCCAAACCACTGACATTACTATTCAATAAATCCTTGCAGTCTGGAACTATGCCTGATCAGTGGAAGCTAGCCAACGTAACACCGATATTCAAAAAAGGCAGCAAATCCCTACCCAGTAACAATCGTCCAATTAGCTTAACCTCAGTTGTATGTAAAATGCTAGAAACGGTCATACGAGACAGACTCGTAAATCACTTAGAGGAAAATAACATACATAAAGATACTCAACACGGCTTTCGTAAAAAACGTTCCTGTTTAACAAACCTCTTAGACTTCTTCCACAATATCCTCAACCTCTACAATAAGAGTAAAGCTGTAGATATTATATACCTTGATTTTCAAAAGGACTTTGACAAAGTTACCCAAAAACGTTTACTGCTAAAACTAAAAGCGCATGGAATACAAGACGGTGTGTTGAAATGGATAGAAAATTGGCTCAGCGACAGAAAGCTAGGAGTAGTCATAAACGGTAAGGCATCTAAATGGACCAATGTAAGTAGCGGGGTACCCCAGGGATCGGTACTAGGTCCAATTCTCTTTCTAATTTACATCAACAACATAGATGAGGGTCTCACCTGTACAATCTCAAAATTTGCTGACGATACAAAAATTGCAAATAGCGTACTCTCAAAAGAACAAGTTGACGATATGCAACACAATCTAGATAAATTATCATGTTGGGCCCAAATTTGGCAAATGAGTTTCAATGCGGATAAATGTAAAGTACTACATATCGGATACCTAAATGAGAAAGCAAACTATTCGATGAATGGCACTCAGCTTAAGAATGTAAACAGAGAAACCGATCTGGAAGTAACAATATCGAGTAACCTAAAACCGAGTCAACAATGTTCAGAAGTTGTTAAGAAGGCAAACAAAATAATTGGCTTTATAGGCAGCGGTCATTTGAGCATAAATCCAAAGAAGTTATTCTAACCCTTTACAATTCCTTAGTCCGCCCTCTTCTGGAATACTGCATTCAATCCTGGTGCCCTTATTACCAAAAAGATATAAACAAGCTAGAACGAGTTCAACGAAGAGTTACCAAAATGATACCTAGCCTAAAGAACAAACCATACGAAGAGCGTCTTAGGAAATTAAATCTATTTCCTTTAACCCAGCGCAGATTAAGAGGTGACTTAATTCAAGTGTTCAAAATCATCAAAGGCATCGACAATATGGACTGTAGTAAGTACTTCACTATCTACCAATCTAATTACACGCGGGGAACGGTTGCAAAATTATTTGTAAATCTTTTAACTCACACGAATCTAAGAATTTTTTCTTCAATCGAGTTGTCAACTTGTGGAATGGGCTTCCCCGAAACGTTATAGACTGCATCACCGTTGATTCATTTAAACTCCGCCTAGACAAATATCTCGCATCAAACCCGCGACTGACTGCGTTTGTAAATGAATAACTTTATTTTATCCCCCCCGTCAGTTACTAACCCCTCTGTCCCCTACTAACTTCCTAATCCTGCCACGGACATTAGTTACAGGGCAGTAATTCCCTTTCCAATGTTCCCTTACCCACTGTAAACCACTGTTTGGACACTTGATCCTCAGTGTTTTGGAGGACAAGCAACCTAGAAGGGTCACTAGATATGTTGTTGCTTGATTCCCTTTGTACTCCTTTGTACATTCAGGTGGAAATAGTAAAATTGATACAATAATGTTTGGTATAAGCGACATGATGGATAGGTAATATACTAAGGTCAGGTAAACATAATGTGTAGGCTTAACCCCTTCTGTACCAACGACATCTTTTTTTATTTGGTCCAGCTATATTTAGAAGATGTTGTGCAGCTTAAGACGGATCGCTGGTAGTATAAAGGGTTAAGTGAGAGAGTTCGAAGCCTGTGAATTGCTGGAGGCCCTTTTTGAACTGAATAAATTCCTCTAACAGTAGCCAAAATCAAGTAAAGAAGATGTCGCCAGTATAGAAGGGGTTAACCCGTACAGTACCGGTGACGTCCTTAAAAAATATGTCGCCAGTATAGAAGGGGTTAACCCGTACAGTACCGGTGATGTCCTTAAAGAAGATGTCGCCAGTATAGAAGGGGTTAACCCGTACAGTACCGGTGACGTCCTTAAAGAAGATGTCGCCAGTATAGAAGGGGTAAACCCGTACAGTACCGGTGACGTCCTTAAAGAAGATGTCGCCAGTATAGAAGGGGTTAACCCGTACAGTACCGATGACGTCCTTAAAGAAGATGTCGCCAGTATAGAAGGGGTTAACCCGTACAGTACCGGTGACGTCCTTTTCATTATAATCTGGAGACTATTAGACGATTTTACTTAACTTAAGAAGGACTTTTACCCATTAAAAGACTACAGACAATCTCAATTGATCGTTTTAGTTACCATATATCCTTCCCAAGCTTCATAAAATCGTCTAAATGTAGCTAGAATATAAAATAACACACGTCGCTGGTACTCAAAGGGTTAAAGATGAAGAATAATACATTGTAAGCTTGGACACATAATGAAACAATCTTAGGAAAGGATATTTTTGGTGTTGGCTCGGCATATAAATTAAGGGAGGTGACCTTTTTTTGTTCTCCTTTTCTCTCCTTCTCTGGGTTGTATCCATTCGGCCCCATTCAGACTACTGTTTTAAGACGTTAACCCCATCCAGGTGTCAATATTTTCCTGGCGAGCGGTAGCAAGCCACCATATATATATATTTGTTTTGGCAGCAACCTAAATTTGTACATTTTTCGATAGAAAAATTTCTCCGGCGAAGCCGGATTTCTCCATACAATGCTGGCTCGCTATCGCTCGCCAGAATAAAATCGACACCTGGATAGGGATACACGTCTTAAAACAGTTGGCTGAATGGGGCCGAATGGATACAAGTCAGAGAAGGAGAGAAAGAGAAAACAAAAGCAGGTGACCCCCCTTAAGCGTCATACTGAGTTATCACTCATAGCAGGGTCTACCAGAGCATATTTTCTTTCCAAAATGTCAGACAAGATCTTGCGAGAGAATTATTCCAGTGTGATATGCACTGGACAGGGAAATTGTTGGAATTGTACACAGCTACCGCATTTTTTTTTTTTTTTTTTTTGTATACAAGCAACTCTAATGGTGTGGATGTCTAATGTGCGGAACACGATTATAAGCTACAATATAATGGTGTGGATGTCTAATGTGCGGAATACGATTATAAGCTACAATATAATGGTGTGGATGTCTAATGTGCGGAACACGATTATAAGCTACAATATAATGGTGTGGATGTCTAATGTGCGGAACACGATTATAAGCTACAATATAATGGTGTGGATGTCTAATGTGCGGAACACGATTATAAGCTACAATATATGTTTCGCATCGATTATTTTCCTCTTTCATGAAAAAAAAAACGTTTAATTAAACCTAGCCTAATGTCCTGTGAACATATTTGTCATAATAATAATGGCAATATGATTACCAGGATAACCAAATTTAAGGAGAGGCAGTTGGTTTGTCGAGTCCCCCTGCTCCCTCATTAGCCCGATTAGGTAAGAGAGTTCAAGACATTTGCCCCATTAGTTTGGTGTTTTCAGACTTTTTGCCTAATTTCTTTGCTAATATTAAGACTTTTCGTGCCATTTTGGTGTCGATATTTGTTTCCTGGCGAGCGATAGCGAGCCTGTATTTGAAGAGGAATCGGCCTTCGGTCGGGACATTTTTCTACCGAAAAATTTACAAATTTATATCGAAGGAGGGTCTTGTGGGTGTTTTTTTAAGTTTGATAAGAGGTTTAGAGAGCAAACTAAACCCCCTCCTTAAACCATTGAGCCGAACCAGTATATTATGCTGCACAATACCGTCTGAGCTCCCTTAATGTGTTATAATCTGAATATATTCTGTATGAGGATATTTTCCGATCTGTCATGCATTAGTAGACCCATATTCATATTTGTTTTCACCAACCCACCAATTAATTTACAAATAAACCTAACTAATGAAAATAATGCAAGTAATGACTACATGTGGTACTCCAAGGAATCGAACCTAGGATACTCACACCAGAGTATGTACAACAGATATATTACCTTAAGGCAGGCCCGACTTGGTATAGGAGTCATATTTAATCTATTCTGGCTAACATTATGTCTAAAAATGAGAGATAGATTGGAAAATATACTTATTAGGGATAGATGCAGAATTATTAAGGAATAGTGGTTCTTATAGTTTTATGACCTAATGGTGTACTTGATATCGTAGCCGAGGTATTAACCTGTAGTTCTAGGCTCGAATCCTGGTCATTCCCGATATTGGCCAGAGTATTTTAAATTGTATTCATATACCGAGTTGGGTCACACACTTCCAATAACCTTTGTATTTGTCTTATTGTTGTTCATGATTACCAAATATTGTAATTATTAATTTTCTTGGCTATAGCTATATTTTTTTTCAAATATATGCTTGCTATGGTAAGTCTAAATACTAATAATGCCTTTCATGAGTCTAATTGCTCTCATTTCTTGCAACTCTAAAGTGTTTTAATATTATGCTTAACTCAAAATGTATTGAGCATTTATCTTCCCTTAATCTACTTTCAGATCGCCAGTCTGGTTTCCGTAAGGGCCGCTCTTCTTCTTGCTTATCTTACTAACTCTTGGTCATCTTCCTTTCGGGACTTCGGTGAGACTTGTTCTATTGCGCTAGACATATCTAAAGACTTCGATAGAGTCTGGCACAAATCTCTAATTTCCAAACTACCCTCCCTCGGTTTCTATCCCTCTATCTGTGGCTTTGTCTCTTATTTCCTTTCAGACCGCTCCATACCTGCAGTTGTGGACGGACATCGCTCACTTCCTCAACCTATCAACTCTGGTGTTCCTTAGGGTTCTGTCCTATATCCAATTATCTTTCTAATATTTATCAATGATCTCCTCAATTGTACCACTAATCCTATCCACTCATATGCTGATGACTCTACTTTACACTATGCAACTAGTTGTTCACAACAACCCAGCATGCAATCACTCCAAAACTCATGTAACAGGGCTATAGCGTGCCTATCTTCTGATTGATCAATTATATCTGATTGGGGCAGATAAAATCTTCATATTTTCAACGCCTCCAAGACCCAATTTCTCCCTCTATCTCTCCATCGCAATCTTCCGCAAGACTATCAATTATTCTTCAACAGTACACAAATCAACCCTTCATCTTCTCTCAATATTCTAGGTGTATCTTTTTCATCCGACCATTCTTGGAAAGATCATATTACCACTCTTGCTAAAACATCTTCCCAAAAGTTAGGTGTGCTCAACCGTTTCAGTGGGATCTTCACCTCTGCACAGCTTTTCAATACTCAATACAGTGCGCCCCTGTATTGAGTATTGTTCGCATGTGTTGTGCTGCTCCACCCATACTGCACTTCTCGAATGAGTAGAATCAAAAGTATTTTGCCTCATCCACTCACTTCCTCTTACTAGTCCCCTACTATCTCTTTTTACACGCTGTAGTGTTGCATCTCTATCACTCTTCTATCGCTCAAACAAAAATCAGTGCTTTTAAACTTCATGTGTCAAGGCATTTTGATCCCAACGACCTTTGAGTTTGGCTCCGTCACTCTTTTGGCTTTGGCGGAGATACTCGTATAGGCAACATGTCTTTTGTCTCCTTCATACCAATAGAACAAAACAATTTGAGAGATAGTGCTCCGACGAGTCATCCGTCGAGATGGTGGGCTTAGAAATAACTTTCTGCTTTCTCTGTTTCAACTGAGAGTGGATAGCAGCCGCACAAGGCGAAATGTAATTGATCGTTTAGAAGTAGTGCTGTTGCTGGAGAGGGTGTGCGAACAATAGAATCCCACAACGGTTGGACATCAACGTGCAGGGCCTTGTGGGCGACATCATGACAATAGGAATGGAAGTTGTTTTTAATAGCAATCAGAATCGTATCATCCATATGGGTAATGTAGGTGTGTGGAGTGAGGAGAAGAGGGAAGGGAGTGAAAGGTACAGCATGGTGGACAGAAGAGGTAAAAATAGCTGTGGAAGACAAGAAGAAAGCGTATAGAGAGTGGTTGGGTAAGTAGAGGGAATGAAGATTTGGAGAGGCAGAAACGAGCGAGGTACGTGGAGAGAAAGAGATTGGTGAAGAGAGTAGTGAAGGAAAGTAAGAGAAGAGTAGATGAGGAATTTGGAAGGAATCTGAGTGTAAAATGGAGGGAGTGTAAGAAACTGTTCTGAAAAGAAGTCAAGAAAGTTAGGGAAGGTAGCAAGGGAAACAGTAAGGGTGTGAAAGATAAGAATGGGAGAATGCTAGCCGAGAAGCAAGAGAGAGTCGAAAGATTGAGGGAGTACTTCAACGAGTTGCTAAATGTAAGGAATGAAGAGCCAGCAAACATAGTTGGATATGGTATTGGAGGGAGAAGTGGAGAAGTAGTGGAGGAGGAGGTGGGAATCAGGAGGTCAGAAGTGTGGGAAGCCATGAAAAGAGTGAAGTTGGGGAAAGCACCAGGAACAGATGGAGTGTGTGGGGAAATGTTGAGGTATGGTGGTGAGATAGTGATCGAATGGGTATGGAAAATGTGCAAACTAGCATGGGAGAAGGGGAATGCACCCGATGACTGGAAGACTGGCATAATATACCCCCTATATAAGGGCAAAAGGAAAAGAGGAGTGTGTGGTAACCACCGAGGAATATGTCTTTTAAGCGTAGTAGGGAAGGTGCACAGTAGGGTAGTGATTGAGAGAGTGAGAGTGAGAACGTAGAAATGGATAGGCAACGAGCAGGGAGGTTTTAGGAAGGGAAGAGGATGTGTAGATCAGATTTTTACCCTGAATTGTGTTGTGGAGAAATATCTGGAGAAGCAACAAAAGGTGTATGTTGCCTTTATGGACTTGGAGAAGGCCTATGACAGAGTGGATAGAGAAGGCATGTGGAAAGTACTTAGAGTATACGGAGTAGATGGCAAGTTGCTGAAAGCAGTGAAGAGCATGTATGAGGGTGCAAAGGCCGCAGTACGTGTGGAGAATGAGCAGAGCGAGTTCTTTGACCTGAGTGTTGGATTGAAACAGGGGTGTGTGATGTCCCCGTGGTTGTTTACTGTATATATGGATGGAGTCATGAAATAAATACTAGGATGAGCAGTGGATGTTGGTGTATCGCTGAAAAGGGAGGGAAATGAGTGGAAGCTGCCTATACTGCTGTCTGCGGATGATACAGTTCTGATGAGCGATAATGAATGGAAGTTGCAGGGTCTGGTAAATGAGTTTGGAGCAGTGTGCGAAAAACGGAATTTGAAGGTAAATGCGGGGAAGAGCAAGGTTATGGTTTTCGAAAGGGGTGAAGTCACAGAGTGTGAGGTGAAGTTGAACGGTCAGGATATGGAGATCGTCAGTTCTTTTAAGTATCTGGGCAGTGTGTTGAGTAAAGATGGGACTATGGATGAGGAAGTGCGGGAGAGGGTACAACTGGGGAAGAGGTGATGGTGATGGGCTGGTCTATCAGAGTGAGAACTGAGCGATCTCTGCCATACCCATAGCTTACTCTAACTGTTCCTTTTACTTATATATTTTCTAGATCTCAAGTGACGGCGTCTCTTCCGTGGATTGACCTCCGAATCTACCAAGATTGGAAGCCAAAGCGTCACATTTTTCCTTTGCCCCTCACCTTTCTCTTCATAATTGCTGAGGGGCACAGGGCCCTGGGTGGGGCTTTGGTTTCCCGGACGTTTCAGCACCCTCCTCAGCTCCCCGCCATGGAGTGGCTTCGGTCACCCAGGCTTTATTGTGGTCGGCAGGGAGGGTTCTGTGGGGGCGACCGGTTATGGCCTTGCTCGGGGCCTTGGGGCTGTTCGGCCAGGCAGCTTGGGTAACAACAACAACAACAACAACAACTGGGGAAGAGGGTTGTAGGAACGTTGAAAGCAGTAACAAGAAATAGAGTGGTCAGTATGGAAGTAAAGAAGTCCTTGCATGACAGTGTGGTAATCCCGACACTAACTTACGGAAGCGAAGCATGGACGTTCGGGAAGAGACTCAGACCAAGAGTGAGAGCGGTGGAAATGAGTTACTTGAGAAGTACGTGCGGATTTACATGGAGGGATAGACAGACGAATGAGAAAGTAAGAAGGAGGTGTGGTGTGGAAGTAGATATGCTGGAAAGTGTGAAAAGGAACAACTTGAGATGGTTCGGCCATATGGAACGTATGGAAAGCGAGATATTGACTAAGAGGGTGTACGAGAGTGAGGTGGAAGGACAGATAGGGAGAGGTAGACCGAAGAAGAGGTGGAAGGATGGAGTGAGGAAGTATATGAATGAAGGCGGTGCTGGTTGGGAGGAGGGACATCGACTGACTGGGGACAGAGGTGCATGGGGGTGGTTCGTTCGTGGCCACCCCTTCGGGGATCACGGCGTCAGGCAATAGATAGATAGATAGATCCATTTCGGAATTTAAGACATTGAGGACAGCTTGCAGGGAGCCATTTACCCCTTGAACTGTCCAAACAGGGGACGCATCGCACACACATCATATAACTGGATAGGGAAGAAGGAACGATGCCGTCCGTCTTAGGCGCCTTGCAGAAGAAACTTGTGTTCAACCCCAACTAAGGGTGTAAAATTTCGAGAATCAATGCACTTATCTGGGAGGGCAGGATGTTGCATATCGAACATAAGAGGAAACAAGAATATGCTAACACCCAAGTAACATCTAAGGTCCCCTTATATTAGAGAAACGGACATCCGTTTCTCACCACACCAGATGGTCAGTATTGTGACTCCTTACCAAACGAGACCTGCACCGACCCAAGCCTTATTCCTAACCATGAAACCAGTTCTTGGTAGCCGAGCGACCAACGCCTGACACAGAATGATTCAGCTCCAGACTAATCAGAGTAAGATAGGCCGGGTGAGTCTGCGGCATAGCCATTACCCAGCGGAAAGAGCCTCCCATTTACCGCTCGGTGCTCGTTCTCTGCACCAGACTTCGAACGGGTTTATTGGATCTGACGGAGCAACGTGAGGAACCGCGGACCCGCCGGGTTCCTTAAGTAGCTCTGCCTGGTAAAGGCTCGTTCATTGAGTTTTACCGGGCCGTCGGGAAAAGAACCAGCTTTTTTAATTCAATAAACACGAATTTGGCACTATCTTGTCCAAGCACATGTGAACACAAGACACCCACGGAAAACTCGTAGGGCGCCGCGCAGGACAAAAATAATGAAACACGACCTATCTACCCTAGCTCATCACAGACAAGTACAAATGAGCAGAAGACTCACATGTCCGGATGGTAGGAGAAGGATGAAGAGAGGTCGGGACACACGTCCGGTCGGCAGGGCGCCTAGTAGCGGAGAGGCAGGATAGCGGTAAGCTAGCTCTGGGAACACAGCTGTGAACATCAGACTGATGGGAAGTGCAGTGCTGGTGAGATTTGGTTTATTATTTTACTATTATTTTATTATATTTTTTACTGTTTTTTTCAGTAGTGGCATCCGCATCATACATGGACGAATCTGTGAGTATTTTGAGCGTTCGCTCACGATGAAATGGATGTTTTGCTCCTAGGCGGGTCATTTGAAATGACGAGCCAGGAGTTCAAAGATAGCCATAACTTAAGTAAGGCATTTCGTCAATGATGAAGGGGCCACTAATAAATTGATCACTTATATCCACTTAGGCTCATTTATCATATCTCCTCTTCCTATTCGTCTTTCTAATTAATGCAGGCTAAGGATTTTTATCCTCTCTTTATTATGATACATTAATAATATTGTGTATAATGTTCATATTTGTTCAATGGTGTGCCTCCAGAGAGTCTATATCCATTTTGTAATAGGGACACGACAATTAAACAGCATAGTCCAAATGAGGTCTCACCAATGCTAAGTAAAGTTCAGTAAAGTTCTCATCGGGGATTTAAGGGGAAGAAGACCGTGTATATTGACCCCCTTCTCCCTAATGTTTAGCCCCACTAGTTTTGAGATTATAAGACGTTCGGCCCATTAGTTTGGCGATTTTAACACCTTTCACCCCATTTCGTTGTCAATTTTAAGACATTTCGTGCCATTTATAGGTGTCGATTATTTCTTGGCGAGCGATAGCGAGCCTGCAATTTTAAGAGGAATCGGCCTTTGGCCGGGACATTTTTCCACCGAAAAATGTACAAATTTATCTTGAAGGGGGGTCTAGGGGGTGTTTTTCTAAGCTTGATGGAGGTCTTGATGGAGAGAATGACTAAGAGGGTGTATGAGAGCGAGGTGGAGGGACAGAGGGGGAGAGGTAGACCGAATATGAGGTGGAAGGATGGAGTGAGGAAGTACATGAACGAAGGTGGTGCTGGTTGGGGGGAGGGGTGTCGACTGACTGGGGACAGAGGTGCATGGGGGCGGTTCGTTCGTGGCCACCCCTTCGGGGATCACGGCGTCAGGCAATAGATAGATAGATAGATGGAGGTCTAGGGAGGAAACTTAAAAAACATATGAATAAATGAAACAAACGGCCAGTTTCCCCTTAAAACATCATCTTCCTTCTCATACCCCACTTGTCCAATCTCTCACCCTCTTTCTGCGCGACAATTGTTGGTTCTTGTCTCCACCATCCTGGCCTGATATATTACATTCCATTAAGCCGGAGTCACACGAGCCCTTTTTCGAGCAATTTGTACGGGCAATTATGGTCTGGAAGCTTCAGAAATTACACTTTATCAGAATTCAGCCGCCTAACATAATCTACCTTCAGTCTAGTTACCGATACCAGTGCGAAAATGTCCCAACATAATACGAGAACAAACTTGCTCATGGAAAATTGACGGAAAAAGCGCTCGTGTGACAGTGGCTTTACTCTTGACTTGTCTTCTCTCCAATTTTTCCGCCCTGCTCTGGGATCTCATAGGTCCAGTTCCAGAATTGTTCTCTCCCACTCAACTTTTACACACTTTATATCTGTCAGTATTAATGTATTTTAATTGAATTATATACTGTATTTTCCATATAACTACTCCATGAAAACATTTATATCCATATATATCTACTTTAATACTAATATTTTCCATATAACTACTCCATGAAAACATTTATATCCATATACTGTATATCTACTTTAACACCTAACGAGCGGCCTAGGCGGTAAATAATATGTAGCCACCAGCGGGGTGTTTTTACCCAAAATAGGGCTGTTTACGTGATCATTTTCATGCCTAAATAAGACCCAGAGCGTAAAACAAGTATCTATCCCTGAAAGGGCATAAACAGAGCTTTCCAATGACACCACAACCATCCTTGTATGACCGATAGTTTTCTTGCAACAACCGCGCAACACGAGTGCAAAAACCATGTAATTCGGTACTTTCCCCATACAATTCACTATGTAGCGAGTGTGAGAGGGTAGAGGAGGGTGGGATTCGTGTCAGTTGCACCGCCGCGGTGGTCTCGAGCAGTCATACGCACGCTACTCTCCTGCCGCCACTCGTCTCTCTCTCTCAGCAACATTACGTGCTCAAATTGCCACACGACTTATGGTGTGAGCCGCCACATAGTCCAAATTTATTTAACTCGACTTACGTTGTGGGCCGCCAATAAGGGGTTAATACTAATATTTTCAAAGTAGATATGAATTATATGCCTATGTGCTTTATATGCCTATGTGCTTTTTGCTCATCATATCCTTAATTTTCTATATATGCTGAATTAATTTTGATTAGTTATAAAACAACACTAACGTAGACATTCAGTTGATTTCAGCCTCCATTTGAAACCTACCAGTCCCATTTGCTCCACTAATCCTGTAACACCAATGGTCTTTTGCATACTTTAACCCTATTTGATCTGAGAAAAGATATTTGGGATACATGTTTTGCTCCGTTAGTTTGGAGATTTTAAGACGTTTCACTCCATTAGTTTGGTGATAACAAACCTTCACCCCTTTCAGGTGTCTATTTGTTTCTGGGAAAGCGATACGGAGCATGTAACTCAGAAGAAAGCAGCCTTCGGCCGTTATACAGTATTTCTATAAAACAATATACAAATTGGCTTGAAGGGGTTGTGGGCGGACATTTTATAATTTGAAGGAAACCTGGGAAGGCGTTTTTGATAGTCTAGGCTCTAGGGTATAAACTTGCTGGAATATGACAAAAGGAAGCAACATTCTTAATAATAATATTATATTTCAATAACACGTCATAATAACCCTGACTTGCGGAAGCAAAGCATGGACGATGGTGGAGAGACTCAGACCAAGAGTGAGAGGGGTAGAAATGAGTTACTTGAGAAGTGCATGCAGTAAAAAAAAAAAAAAAAAAAAAAAAAAAAAAAGAGTTACATGGAGGGATAGACAGACGAATGAGGAAGTAAGAAGGTGTGGTGTGGAGGTAGATGTGTTGGAAAGTGTGAAAAGGAACACCTTGAGATGGTTCGGCCATATGGAACCTATAGGAAGGGAGAGAATGACTAAGAAGGTGTACGAGAGCGAGGTGGAAGGAAAGAGAGGGAGAGGTAAACCGAAAGAGAGGTGGAAGGATGGAGTGAAGAAGTATATGGATGAAGGCGGTGCTGGTTGGGAGGAGGGGCGTCGACTGAATAGGGACAGAGGTGCATGGGGGCGTTTCGTTCGTGGCCACCCCTTCAGGGATCACGGCGTCAGGCAATAGATAGATAGTCATAATAACCCTGAAGACGTCGGATCAGATAGTATTAAAGGAGCTCAGGTTTACCGTTACACACACACACTCACACTCACACACACACACTCACTCACACACACACACACACTCACACACACACACACACACACACATACAAACTCACACAAAACATAAGCATGAAAGAGATGACAGTAATCTTTAATTTTGATATGCATCTTTCAATTAGACCAAAGAACATATCACAAGTACTTTCAAAAGAGAGTATCACTACATTCACACTATTCTTCTCTTTACACTTTAATAAAAGAGAGTATCACTACATTCACACTATTCTTCTCTTTACACTTTAATAATAAAACCAACTCAATTATGCCCCTCACCCCACAGATCCTTCCTCAGCTGAATACAAACGTCTAATGATAAATAGGCAAACACGTGATCATAAGCTCAAGGGGTTAAGGGAGCCCACCTCGCTTTCTTTCTATTTTTCTCCCTCTCTCTTTGACTTGTATCCATTCGGCCCCATTCAGCCTTCTGTTTTAAGACGTTTACCCCCATCCAGGTGTCAATATTGTACTGGCGAGCGGTAGCGAGCCAGAATATATATATTTTTGTTTTGACAGCAAGCTAAATTTTAAATTTTTCGATAGAAAAATTTCTCCGGCGAAGCCGGATTTCTCCAAACAATGCTGGCTCGCTATCGCTCGCCAGGAAGAAATCGACACCTGGATGGGGATAAACGTCTTAAAACAAGTGTCTGAATGGGGCCGAATGGATACAAGCCATTGCAAGAAAGAAAAGGAGATAAAGATAAAAAAAAAAGCAGGTGACCCCCCTTAATATAATGAAGTGTTTACTATCCCAGGTATGTACTGACGTCCTCAGATTATATGTCATCCTTAAGGGGGGTCACCGTTTTTTTGTTTTTATCTTTCTCTCCTTTTCTCTCTTTCCCTGGCTTGTATCCATTCGGCTCCTTCAGCCAACTGTTTTAGGACGTTTATCCCCATCCAGGTGTCGATTTTTTCATGGCGAGCGATAGCGAGCCAGCATTGTATGGAGAAATCTGGCTTCGCCGGAGACATTTTTCTATCGATTTTTTTTTCAAATTTAGCTTGCTGTCAAAACAAAAATATATATATGCTGGCTCGCTACCACTCGCCAGGAAAATATTGACACCTGGATGGGGGGTAAACGTCTTAAAACAGGAGGCTGAATTGGGCCGAATGTATACAAGCCAAAGAGAGAGGGAGAGAAAGAGAACAAAAGCGAGGTGGGCTCCCTTAACCCCTTGAGAATTATGACACATTTTATTTGTTTATTCGGACTATTATTAGAAAATGTTATTCAGATTTGGAAGAGTATTTGGAAGTCAGAGGGTTAATTGAAATAGTCTTTACCCTTTTAATTAGAACAGATCCATCCTAATCTGTATAAAAGTTTCTAATAACAGCGTTAATTTACTGTCAATTTGCGTCATGATCCTCTAGGGGTTATTAAGGGCGATACATTTTACTATATTTTTAAATACAGTATGTTATTATTATTATTATTATTATCATATTTGTGTTGTGTATTGTTCTTCTTCAAACCTCGAACCTGGTCAGTAGGCATGCCAGACTCGCGCGTTACCACTGTACTACCTCTGACGTACAATAGAATAGCAATAAGGGGCTATCACACTTGCCAATATTTCCGTGGTCTCCACGATTTCCGTGGTTTCTCGTCTATTTTCCGTGGTCTTGCCGACAATCCCCGCTACCCAAGCAATATGGGAGATATCTTCGTCTATCCACGGAAATGTTCAGGCGTGAACTAGTAGGCTATGACATGGAAATACATTTCTTATGTATTAATAATATACTGTATAGTAATATATACTGTATATATATAGATATATTCCATACATATTAAACTAGATAAGTTTTAATATATCTAATGATAATGTGATATAAAGAAGCAAGGGAAGAAAGACGTCACTGCCTATTTTAAATGTGTAATGCGTAAATCATGGCCTGTGATTGGCTAAGAGGCGTGGGCCCGAGTCAGTCAGTCTATTCTCTCGCTTACTGCTTGAGTTTATAATTTCTTTATCTCGCTTGTGTTTACTTTATAATATATACATTATTATTGTGTATCGTGTGATATGTAATAGCTCTTTATATTCGGATAGCACTGTAATTTATTAAGTAATCGTTAAAATTCTATCTATCTATCTATATGCTCAGGCCCAATCCCCATTTTGGGGGTAGCCAACTCAAGACAGAGCAAGAACAGGGAAAACACAAAAACAACATAAAACAACAAATAAACACAGATAAAAAGCACAAACTCACACACATCCAGGTCACCCAGGAGAAGACCCAGAGACCAGGGTCACCAAGGTCGCTCCAGCACTCCCCCGGCCCCCGACCACCCGGAGAGGTTCCGATCTCGGCAGGCAGACATGCAGCGGAGCCAAAGCCACAAGCCCTCCCACCACAATTACTTAATTATAATCCATAAATTTACTTAACAATATTTAGTTTAATGAATAAATAAGGAACAATACAGATTGCAAATAAATTATCAGGGTACTGATAAAGTAGCCAATCGTGACCGAGGTGCTGCTTCCACTGACTTTCACTTTTACCAACAGACGTGGATTCATGTATACGTATAATTAACTGTTGGTGGATTATCTAGGTGCATGTGTGATAGGGACACCACGGTATTGTCGTCTAAACTATGAACGAAGATCCAGAAACCACGAAAAAATAGCCAAGTGTGATAACCCCTTTAGTTCTCCTTGAAAGAACCAGGTCATAGTGTCGTGGTAGCTGATCACGTGGTGGATTTATTAGGCTCACCACCAACGACTATTCTACGCTATTCCAGACGTCAACTCGGGAAGTTTTGTGGTGCGGGATTTTTGCTGGTACAGGGTGCTACAATCAATATATATATATATATATATATATATATATATATATATATATATATATTAAGAGAGAGAGAGAGACAAGTTTATTGAAGGCCAATGAATACTGATTTTTAAATAATGTATTCTTTGTTTTCTCAAATGTTCTGACTAATTTGCTTTGTCTATCACTTAGTTGGTAAATGATACTTCCAAAGTTTAAATTCATAGTTTCTTTCTTTCTTTTATAGACGTTTCGTGCATCTTAGCACATCATCAGTATTGCTAGAAAATATAAAGGTACCGGGTATATATTATAACGTGTAATTAATATATAAAGGTACCGGGTATATATTATAACGTGTAATTAATATATAAAGGTACCGGGTATATATTATAACGTGTAATTAATATATAAAGGTACCGGGTATATATTATAACGTGTAATTAATCATATAAACAAAAATAACTAAAATTAAGTAATGTTGAGCGTAAATTCATATACTGAGCTGTACCTCTATTGCTGCTTAGAACAAAACTGACATCTGAGATTGTACGTGTGTCGGTTTGTGTTGATATGTGGGTCTATATTGCTTATTTCTGCGTTTGTTGTTTCCAGGGTTTGTAGTTGTGGTGTTTGTTTTCCATTTGTATTATTTGTGTTATTATTAGGCGTCTCAAGGGTTAATTTTTATGGTGTTTTTCTTCTATTTGTATTGGTCTGGGGATTATTTATGTTGTTATTTGATGATTCAAGGGCTGGTTGTGGTGGTGTCTGTGTTCTATTTGTATTAGTTTGGGTATTGTTTAGGATAGTACTTGCTGTTTCAGTGGCTCTTTGAGGTGGTGTGGTTGTTCTGTTATGGTTAAAAAGTGTTAAAATGTTATCCATATCTGTGGTTTGGTTATTTATTGCTGTTTTTTTCGGCCACTTCGAACCGTGATTTATCTTGTCAGTATCTTAAAATATTAGTATTGTTTGTTATTTGTTGTCTTGTAATTTCGGACTTATGCTGCTGTTTCGAATGCTCCTTAATATAGCTTGTTTGTAGGTGCATGGTGAGTCGTCTACTAAGTGTTGTAATGGTCATGCCAATGTAATTCATGTTTCAAAGTTTACAACCTTTGTGTGGAGAAGCTCAGTCATAAAGTACATTGCATTTTTGAAGGATATCTTGTTTACATTTGTTGTTATTTCTCATTATTAAGTTGTTGACTTTTGTATTCTTATAGTAACTTACAATGCTGGCTCGCTATCGCTCGCCAGGAAGAAATTGACACCTGGATGGGGATAAACGTCTTAAAACAGTTGGCTGAATGGGGCAGAATGGATACATGCCAGGGAAAGAGGGAAAAGGAGAGAAAGATACAAAAACAGGTGACTCCCCTTAATGAAAACAACATTAACAAGCAAAACTGAGATGGCTGGGGCACCTTGAGCTAATGGACGAAGAAAGGATTCCAAGTTAGCTTTCCACTGGGAATCTGATGGGAGAGGACCTTCTGGAAAACCAAGAAAAAGATGGAAGGAGAGCATGCAGGAAATTTTAAGAAAGTACTGGATTGGAAGATTGGATAGACTTCGCGAGGATGGTGTGTTCTATGATAGAGTGGAATGGTGGCGGTGATGAATCTCACAGACAGCCTGAAAAGCCTACCTGGATGCGGAAGGGAAGTGAAGTGAAGTGATATATGAAGGGGAGGCAGTTGGTTTTTCGAGTCCTCCTCCTCCCTCATGTCTAGGCCTATTAGTTATGAAATGACAAGACATTCGCACCATTAGTTTGGCGATTTTCAGACCTTTTGCCCATTTCTTTGCCAATATTAAGACCTTTCGTGCCACTTAGGTGTCAATTTTTATCCTGGCGAGCGATAGCGAACCTGTATTTGTAGAAGAATCGGCCTTCGGCCGGGACATGTTTCTACCGAAAAATTTACAAATTTATATCGAAGGGGGGTCTTGTGGGTGTTTTTTTTAAAGTTTGATAGAGGCTTAGAGAACAAACTAAACCCGCTCCTAAAACCATTGAGCCGAACCAGTAAATGATGCTGCACAATACCGTCTGGCCTACCTTAAGTTTCCTCCCTATGCTTCTATCAAGCTTAAGAAATCACCCAGAAGACCCCGTTCGAGATTAATTTGTTAATGTATCGGTCCCAGCCGAAGACTGGTTCCTACTGAATTACAGGCTTGCAATCGCTCGCCAGGACAAATAATCGACACCTAAATGGCAAATTTGTTCTTAAATATAATCAAAGAAATGGGGCGAAAGGTCTTAAAATCGCCAAACTAATGGGGCGAACGTCTTGAAATTTCATAACTAATGGGGCTAAACAGGATGGAGAAGGGGGCCCCAGAAAAAATACCACCCCTTAGTGTCTTCCATGAGCCGTGTATTTGTTGTTTTATTAATGTCACTGTCATCTCATTTACCTCAGCATATAAAGGCTCCCTAGGAATATAGCAGCAAAACAGTCTCTAGTAATTTTATAAGTCCCCCCCCCCCCCTTAGAAGATACGATGATGCATTTGTTTCTGTTTTCTGGCTATTCTTCGAGGATTTTATTCAGATTAGGAAGGGTATATTGAAGTCAGAGGTTTGATTGGGGTAGTCTTTACCTTCATAATTCCCACAAATCCTTCCAAAGCGGTACAGAATCGTCTAATGATACCCAGACTAAACTGTTAAAATACGTCACTATCTTCAAGGCGTTAACTTGAGGAAATCACAGTAAAAACAAGTAAACGTACATGGAAAATAAAACAAGTAAACGTACATGGAAAATAAAACAAGTAAACGTATATGGAAAATAAAACAAGTAAACGTATATGGAAAATAAAACAAGTAAACGTTTATGGAAAATAAAACAAGTAAACGTATATGGAAAATAAAACAAGTAAACGTATATGGAAAATAAAACAAGTAAACGTATATGGAAAATAAAACAAGTAAACGTACATGGAAAATAAAACAAGTAAACGTATATGGAAAATAAAACAAGTAAACGTTTATGGAAAATAAAACAAGTAAACGTTTATGGAAAATAAAACAAGTAAACGTATATGGAAAATAAAATATGTACATTACGACAATTTCATTTCAAGAAATAACACTATTTCCGTAAATAAAAGAAAACTAGGATATAATATAAGTTCTTCGTATGAATTATGTATACTGTAGATATAGAGATAACAGCGAGTCATCCAAAATATATAATTAAAGATAAAACCTGCGAACAAAAAGAACGATGCTTCATATCAGACAATTCACTCATTTTAATCAAGTATTACATTTATTCCGATAAAATGCCTAATAATGTGATTTATTTTGTATACTAACTAATATTTAGTCATAATCTCTAGCCCTCCAATCACAGTCAGTGGCCCTCCATCCTTAACACTATATGAGCAGACCTTGTGTGAGTTATTAGGATAGTTTGTTACATTATTATTCAGCATTTTGCTTCCTTTTGCCATTTTCGAGAATTGTACTATAGTTTATCCCCTAAGCTAAACACAATTAAATAAAAATAAAAACAAAAATAAAACATCCTCCAAGCTAGAAAATTCCCACCCAATTCAAACTAAATGTATATATATATATCTATATACCGGTATATATATATATATATATATATATATATATATATATATATATATATATATAGAGAGAGAGAGAGAGAGAGAGAGAGTGAAGGAATAGCTTAACAATAACAGAGGTAGCACTGCACAAAGAGAAACACAAGAAAAGAATAGAACACGCAGGAGAGCACAGGGGGAATTGTGAAGTGAGCGTACATGTTCCGATACAACAAATACCGTATACAGATGTGTACCAACCATTTGTGGAGGTGTGGTGGAACAGGTTAAGGGAGCGTACATGTTCCGATACAACAAATACCGTATACAGATGTGTACCAACCATTTGTGGAGGTGTGGTGGAACAGGTTAAGTGAGCGTACATGTTCCGATACAACAAATACCGTATACAGATGTGTACCAACCATTTGTGGAGGTGTGGTGGAACAGGTTAAGTGAGCGTACATGTTCCGATACAACAAATACCGTATACAGATGTGTACCAACCATTTGTGGAGGTGTGGTGGAACAGGTTAAGTGAGCGTACATGTTCCGATACAACAAATACCGTATACAGATGTGTACCAACCATTTGTGGAGGTGTGGTGGAACAGGTTAAGTGAGCGTACATGTTCCGATACAACAAATACCGTATACAGATGTGTACCAACCATTTGTGGAGGTGTGGTGGAACAGGTTAAGGGAGCGTACATGTTCCGATACAACAAATACCGTATACAGATGTGTACCAACCATTTGTGGAGGTGTGGTGGAACAGGTTAAGTGAGCGTACATGTTCCGATACAACAAATACCGTATACAGATGTGTACCAACCATTTGTGGAGGTGTGGTGGAACAGGTTAAGGGAGCGTACATGTTCCGATACAACAAATACCGTATACAGATGTGTACCAACCATTTGTGGAGGTGTGGTGGAACAGGTTAAGTGAGCGTACATGTTCCGATACAACAAATACCGTATACAGATGTGTACCAACCATTTGTGGAGGTGTGGTGGAACAGGTTAAGTGAGCGTACATGTTCCGATACAACAAATACCGTATACAGATGTGTACCAACCATTTGTGGAGGTGTGGTGGAACAGGTTAAGTGAGCGTACATGTTCCGATACAACAAATACCGTATACAGATGTGTACCAACCATTTGTGGAGGTGTGGTGGAACAGGTTAAGGGAGCCCACCTCGATTTTTTTCCTCTTTCTCTCCCTCTCTCTGTGGCTTGTATCCATTGGGCCCCATTCAGCCTCCTGTTTTAAGACGCTTACCCCCATCCAGGTGTCAATATTTTCCTGGCGAACGGTAGCGAGCCAGCATATATATATTTTTGTTTTGACAGCAAGCTAAATTTGTACATTGTTCGATGGCAAAATTTCTCCGGCGAAGCCGGATTTCTCCATATAATGCTGGCTCGCTTTCGCTCGCCAAGAAGAAATTGACACCTGGATGGGGATAAACGTCTTAAAACAGTTGGCTGAATGGGGCCGAATGGATACAAGCCAGAGAAAGAGAGAAAAGGAGAGAAAGATAAAAAAGCCGGTGACCCCCCTTAAGACATAAACAACTGAGTGATATAATTTGGGAATTACCTTGTTGAACATATTGATGGCTAAAATAATAATATATATATCAAAGTATTATATGGTCTTGTCTACGATTAATAGTTAACATAGTTTCGAGCCATATCAATAATAAGCAAGCCAATTGTGAAATCAGAAGAACAGTATGATATGCATTATAAACATTAAATCAAATGAGAGTTATGAAAAAGTACCAAATTTCAAGAAAGCTCATTTCGAAAAACTCTGTCATTTATTTAACAATACAGATTGGAGCTTCATAAATTACTTCAGGGATAACAATTATATTTGGAAATTATTCATAGAAATATACTATAATGCCATGAATACCAGCATAGCAATGAAAAATCGGTGTTCAACTCGAAACAACAAACCAAATGGTCGAAGAAAGAAATCAAATATTGTCTTTAAAGTAGAAAGACGGCCGGCCAATCAGTGTACTCCTTTCGGCTGAGCCCTTTGGCCAGATAACGTGGACATTCCAGGCATGACTTCCACCGTCTCCACACCTCCTCGATTAGCCAATCAAAAGGCTCCCTTGTCGGAGCTGAAATACGCCCGTACAGCCTCGCCTAAAAACTCGCTTCTTTCACAGGCCGTTCCTTCGGATTGCAATCTTTTAAATAACTTAGTGCCAGCCCTATACTCCTGTAAGCCACTAAAAGATAATTGCAAACGACTTCCTGGGACATACTATGGAGAGAGAGAAGAAGAAGAGACAAAAGTAAATATGCCGCTCGAGCGTGCCCAGCAGCAGCTAGCCGCGCGTTCGAGCCAGCCAATCACAGCGCCCCAAGGCATGCCTAGTGCCGGGCGGCAGGCCTATATTCTTGTCTTTCCTTAATAAAGCTCCATTCCTTACCTTTTTTTATATTAAATGTGCGTACCCGTTCTCGCCCAGTAGAAACCCACTTGTAGTAAGATGCCGAACCCTGAAGGCATTGCCATAAAGGGGGGGGGGGGGTTAGCCCCTGGTTATAGGAGGCAAGTGGGTAGGGTTTACCCTTCAAGTAGGGTTAGGGCCCTGTGACATAGGCTTGCCTACAGTCCAAAGGCATAGGCAGGAATTAGGTTACTTCTGGGGATACTCCATAGGGGTGCCCCCTGGGTACAGCTTAGCTCATACATTTCAATTATCTCCCTCCCCCATCTTCCCATTTTTGAAATTTCTTATAGAATTAGCTCTCGAAATGCTTCAGTATGGCACTGTATGTCAAAGTTAAATGTAACTCTCCTTCCCCTGATGATCCTGGCTCACACATCTTCAGTATCAACCAGATCCAAATTGTAAAAGTATTCAAAAATCCCAACAATACCCTTAAAATTCGCCTTGCCTCTCAAAAAGACCTTGATGCCTACCTTGCCCCTGATAACGTAAAGAAACTTAAAAATGCAGGGTATGAACTAGTAGTCTCTCCCGAATTAAAAGCTGCTTGCACTGTGAAGATAACTCACCCTTATGAAAGCATCTTCAACAGGGATGAGGAAGAAATTGCCAAAGAAATTTCCCTAAGAAACAAAATTTAAATTGGTGATGTCACAAAGACCCCCCAAAAAGCCCTCAACATTCGCTGTGCCTCCCCTCAGGAAGCCAGCAAACTCCTCAAGTCTTGCCTCAAAGCCTTCCATGTCATCATGCCGCCTGAGTTCCTCTCTCCTGAGTCATGGGTAAACCTCCAACAGTGCGTTAAGTGCTATCAGTATGGGCACATAACATCTTCCTGCAAAAATTAGCAAGTATGCTCGCGCTGTGGTGACACTGACCACTCTTTCACAACTTGCTCATCAAGCTCCCTTAAATGTAATAATTGTAGCGGCCCCCACATTGCCATAAGTTCTGAATGCCCCTTCCGCCTCAATGTTCTCAAACAAGCACGTAAAAATTCAAAGACCTCCCCAACAACCCTCGCCCTGTCTTCTCATCCCATCCAGTCACCAACATATCATATGCCTCAGCTGTTACCTCATCACTCCCCCATCAATCCACACCCATGCCTTCCTCCTCCTCCATCAGCTCCAACCCCCAAGCCCCTTCTTCAATCGGGAAATTTTTACCCAAACATCAGTGCTAGTAAATGTAGCTCTTCACCTAACATATCACCAAGTTACCCCAACATTCAATAAACTTTTGAATGACGGCCTCACTGCTCACAATCTCCCTGCCATCTCTATTCCTGAATCCTGGTACCAATTCAGCGAAGCAAAATCCTCCAAAACTCCCACCCTACAGCCATCTCCTCCCCCAATACCTCCTCATCCTCTACCTCCCCCACCTTAGTCACCCCCTCTACCGGCACCTCCACACTCTCCACATCCACCCCCAACTCCAAGACTTCTACTCCTCCTAACACACAAGAAACCACAACCCAAGAAACTCCTGCCCAGAACCCCTCCCTCCCCAATGACGACATGCCCATCCACACTCCCTATCCCACCACCATCCATGCCTCCCCCAAATACCCCATTTACCTCTACCCCTATCCCCAAAGATCTTCCTGACCTCAATACCCCAACATCTTTCATGCCTCCCCCACCCCCTCCTACACCAAAAACACCCACCATTCCTCATCAATCTCTCAATCCCATTCCTCCCGAATCTCCTTTAAAAAGAAAACCGAGCAGCCCAGCTGAATTACCTTCCCCTGACTCAGACCATTTTCGACCAAAATGCCGTAAATCATTAAATCCAAAGAAGAATGCTAACTCTATCTCCAAATCCCTAGCATTTGGAGGAGGCCGCTCCTTTTCATCCTCTCCCTCTCGCCCACGACCAAATTACGCGGTCAGCAAATCACTCCCTGCCCCACCATACAATTTTCATAATTGTTGTACTCACCCAGCCAAAATTTCTTAAAAAATTCAAAATTATTCAATGTATTAAGCCATTCATATAACAGTGCAACCACCTACAAACTCGGCAGTTGACAGCTATGCCTTGCTGCCCACCTTTAGACCCTTACCATCCAAAATTATCAGGCTACTTTTTAGACCATTTCCATCCAAAATCGCCACCTTCTGTTTGCAACTTTTACCACCCTAAATTATTACTCCTTGACTCCTTCTTGCGTGCCATACTGAAGCTTTCCAAAAATGTGCTTTCAATAATATCAACAGTAACAACCCTCCACCAACCCAAATTATAAAACTCACGCACGTTGTGTCAAGCCCCGACAATCTTTATCCTCCTACTTTAACACTTTCTCTATTAGCCTACTACACCAATAAAAACTTCCCTTCTTTCACTTTTCACCCACCTTTTTCACCCACCTTCATTCATTCGATCTTAGTTGGTGACTGATGGTGGTCATTGGCTATGACTCTGACTAGTAATAGCGGTATACTTGGGAGGACGCAACAAAAAATATATATATACATATATACCGGTATATATGTATAAATTATATAACATGGGAAAGTAAAAAATATGAGTAAATATGTAATTATGTTTTGTGATTGCCAAAGTAAGCGAAGAGGAGAATGCTAAGGCTAAGTTATTCATTTAGGGAGGTATTAATTAATTAATTCAATTAAGGGCCAAGACTGAATAAATAACAAAAGTAATGTCAATTGGTCGGAAAATTATAACAAACATCAAACTTAAGATCAAAATAATGTAGTATTCTGGTTGATCCCAGGAACCTCTCTATCTTCTACAATATTTCTTTTTCTAACTTTATCTTGTACTATGTAACCAATCCCAAAATTCCTCCACCTAACCCTCCAAACTCTTCAAACCAATCCCTCCCCATCCACCAATCCATACTTGCAAATAATATTGTCTACCTTTTCTGTAGCCATCCGATCCGATCCGGAGCTCCCGGTTCATTCAGGCACGGGGCACCACTGGGGCAGCTCGCCACAGCCCAGCCTCTCTCTCTTCCCAGGGCACCTCAGGAAACTTGGCTTACCCTACTACAGGCTTCCAGCCCACCTCAACAGTTCCCGTGAATACTCCCTCGGGCCTGGCCTCACTCTCACCTACGTGGAGATTACATCATCAGTATCCCTCCGCCTGGCGCCACATTGCTGGTTTACACACCTGTAGCCAGACAATTCAAGAGGGGCGACAGGTAGTAGCTGAGAGTGACCGTTTCCAGGAGATAAGGAGAAAGAGAGAGAGATCATGTTAACTGACCCAGTGGTTCCTCGTAAAATAATATATGTGTTCGTATAGAACAGACTAAAGAGAAATAGACTTGACTTAAGAAACAAAATAAAGGGATGATGTGTTCATAGAGTAATAGTGGTCATTGATAGAGAAGGCTCCATGCCATTAGCTACCAAATAGATAGGATCTTATAGTAAGAGATTTAATTAAAGTAAGAGGGATTGAGATTTGAAAGCAACTATAGGGCTCAGTGGGAATAATAGATAGTTGCAGATAGATGAGCTTCAGCTTAGGGATATATATATATATATATATATATATATATATATATATATATATATATATATATATATATATATATATATATATATATAGGAAGGACACCAGTCCGAATGTGAGGGACACTAGTCAGAGTATTAGGGAAATATAATATATAAGAAGGACACCAGTCCGAATGTGAAGGACACTAGTCCGAGTATTAGGGAAATATATATAGGAAGGACACCAGTCCGAATGTGAAGGACACTAGGCCAAGAATTATACTATATCTTATGTTGTGGAGGATATTGAATTAATAATCTTATTAATGGTTAGTCCGTCGGTTGAGCGTCGATAAAGAATAAGCCTAAAGTAGAATCATTGAATTAGTGTTAAAGTAAGGACGTATATATTGCGTTAAGATATTATGTATATACGTATCCGGGAATAAGTGTAACGGATAAAGAGTTCAATATTGTAAAGGATAAAGATTGTGTCCTACGTGGAGACTTAGATGACCTACGGGTCTGTATTGTATTATGGTTAAGATATTGTGTTGTATTAAGATAATTTATGTTCAGGTGTAACGGACTACGCGTTCGATGCTGTAAAGGGGTGGTGAGATAAAGATTATACCATTTGTGGGGAATGAAGTGGTCTACGGGCCAGTGTTGTATTCAGGTGTTGTATTGTATTAGGGTTAAGACATTGCTTTGTATTAAGATAATTTATGTTCAGGTGTAACGGACTACGCGTTCGATGCTGTAAAGGGGTGGTGAGATAAAGATTATATCATTTGTGGGGAATGAAGTGGTCTACGGGCCAGTGTTGTATTCAGGTGTTGTATTGTATTAGGAGGATTTATGTTCGTAACGCCCCGGTCTTATAGATAGACATCCAGGGGCTCGGTAAAGGTTATATTATTTAGGAAATAGCATTTGTGATTTAGATTTACGAATACAAATCTTTGGTCAGAGAAGCCCTGGTCTCTTAGTTAGACATCCGAGAGCGTTGTAAAATATATTAGTTGAGTCTGGTAACCTGCAATGGATCGAAGTCGAAGTGAGTCATTACCTGAATAGCGGGAATCCAAGTAGATGGTAACGGGAGCTCTCGAGTTCCAATGTACTATCTGGTGTGGGTCAACGAACTATTAAATTCGTGTATTGAACTCATTTCGGCCCGAACAGGAAGTGGGTTACTGGACCCGTGTTAGCTTAAAAGTTGGGCTGTTAAATAAATATACAAAACTCCAACAACTGTCTAATTATTCCCCCACCTTACTAGTGTGCTTGAACTTAGACATTTAAGTACAACAGTCTTAATGCAAAGAAAGCTGCTAAAAGCACCTTCAGTAGTACAACAAAGAATGAAACAGGCAGAATAAACTATCGTAATCTCCGACGAAAAGCAAACTAAGTAAACACAGTAAGAATAATCTTGAATCACGTATTGCAAACTTAAGCGAGTCAAACCCAAAGGAGTTCTATGGATACATCAGAAGTAAAAAGGTGATTATCTCTTAAATCGGACCAATAACTAATGAAAGAGTTCTTGTTGATGACGAAGTCACGATGAGTAACATTCTCAATGACTTTTTCGCTTCTGTGTTTACTAATGAAGATCTGAATGTGATGCCATCTACCATACCATTTGCAATAAACAATAGTTATGTTCTGAATAACATCATAAGCACGGAAAGAGATGTACTAAACAGTATTAAGAAACTTAAGAGTAACAAAACCCCTGGACCCGATAGAATTTCTCCAATAATTTTGAAAGAATTAAAAGTCGATATATAAAAATCATTAGCCCCACTGTCTAACAATACAATGCAATGTGAAATTGCACCATATGAATCAAAATAAGCTAACGTAACTCCTATTTTATTAAAAGAAAGCAAATCACTACTTGTAACTATCGTCCAATCAGTTTGACTTCAGTCATATGTAAATTGCTGGAAACAATAATCAGAGATAAAGTTGTACACTGTTTAGAAGAAAATAAAGGTATTATTCTAGATCCGGTTTCACAGCACACTCATCAATTTATATGGCTTCTATAAATTTGTTATATACCATACTTCATTCCAATATCGGTCAGTACCGGCGCAAATAGAATTATAATTACTGTTAAAAAGTTAATATTTACCTCCTGTTATCCACAGCCAAAGCTGAAGATTGCGGAGTAAATACCATAGACTTCATAGACTTTATTTTTGGCAACCGTCAATCTTTTATTATTTTAATACCAAACAGCGGGGATGTGGGGGCGGCATCCCCCACCTATAATACTAGGATAGGTTAGGTAAGGTTGTTAGGTTAGGCTCATATTACCCCTTATTTTCATCTTTTACCCAGCAATTTCCCTGATATTCATAGCCCTCCCCACTAGTGGGGGCCGTGTTTTTGGATTGTTGGATGGTGGGTAAATACTCATTTCTGCCAGTCCTTAGTATAAAACAACACTGTATATTAAAGAAAACTGATATAAACAAAAACACGCAACACTAAATTCGCTGTGAAACCGGATCTAGAATTTTACCAAAATAAATAATACAAAATGATCAGTATGGCTTTCAAAACAAGTGGTCATGCCTAACAAATCTCCTCAACTTCTTTCATGATCATTTTAACAAGTAGGATGAAAGTAAAGCTGTTGATATTGTAAATCTTGATTTCCAGAAACCTTTCGACAAAGTCCCCATAAACGTCTCTCGACAAAACTAAAAGCTCATGGTATTAAAGACTACTCACTTTGGTGGATCAAACATTGGCTTACTGAGCGTAAGCAAAGAGTAGTTATAAATGGTAAAGCCTTGGATTGGACTAATGTCATTACCGGCATCCCCCAGGGAACAGTGCATGGACTTGTTCTGTTTTTGTTTAATATCAATGATATTGATGTTGGTCTCTCATGTACAATTTAAACATTTCCAGGTGACACCAAAATTGCAAACTTAATAGTGTCTTCCTTGCAGGTTCAACAGATCCAAAATGATTTAGATAAATTATCAAACTGCGCCCAAACCTAGCAAAGGAATTTTGATGCTGAAAAATGTAAAGTATTGCTAAGACCAGTGTTAAATTAGCAGCAGCAAAAGCAAGCCCTATATGAACGATAACAACAGCTGCCACCACGAATAATAACACCTGAAGCGACAGTGTGAAAGGACATATCAACCACCCATGAGCCTTACCTAGGGAGCGTTATGACCAGGAAGGTTCTGATCAGACCCCCTATTCAAACCTAGGTGCTCTCTCATCAAGACCATCAGATAAAAAGGGAAACCATCAATGCCTTTGCTGCCTTAGGAGGAGAAGATCCCAACCTAACATTAGGAGTCGTGACTATGGCAGAAAAAGTGAGAGAAGACCCTTCTCCCACGAAGCTAGCTCTCCAGGTCACCCGACTGGATCCCAGCCTATTTTCGATACTAGGTGTCCTCCTGGTAAGAGTATATGACCAACCAGTGACGGGCCCCATCGATGATTATTAGTGTGTTATCACTTTCATGAACGATACTTTATTGGCGTACATGTACTTACCGTCGCAAATTCGCTATAAGTGAAATACAAGAAACTGTAAAAAATACCTCCCTGTCGATGGCCGCGCAGCAATAGGACACAATGGCCGTCATTCGGGAGCTCTTACCCTCAATCTTTCAGTCGAACGTCACTACACCTAGCGGCCTTTTTAGGAATCATGAACTATAGCATGAACCAATCACAATGCTTCCCGTCACTCATGGAACCAATTACAGCCTTCCATCAAATTATCAACCAATCACACAGTCTTTCAGTCGTCACGTCACGCGCCACGCCCCTCGGGAGCCCGGGCCGGCTCAGTTTGAAGATGGAGCCCTAAGATGGAGGTCGTGGTCGTACAGTATGTGCTACGAGTTTTTCAGGTAATTTGTTGTAGTTTGGTATTTTTATTTACCGGATCAGTCTGAACATTGTTTTTTCTTTGATATACAGTGTTGTTTAATACCAAGGACTGTCGCATTTTACTATTTTCCCATTATCCATCAATATTAGACACGGTCCCCGATAGTGGGGAGGGCTATGAAGATCATGGAAATTGCGGGGTAAAAGGCGTAAATAAAGGGGTAATATTGGAAGAACTCTGAAAATACAATATTTAAAAGTAACAAAACCTGAAAACGGAAAAACCCGAGCCAAGTTTTGACCAAACTTGGCTCGGGTTTTTCAATTTTTCAGAGTCCAAAATCACAGTAACCTCATTTCGAAAGTTGGCTCGGGTTTTTTTCTGGCAAAAGTTGGCTCAGATTTAAGGGATTTAGCAAGGGTGTGGGAGCGGCAGCCCCCACCCATAATACTAGGTTAGGTTAGGTTAGGTTAGGCTAATGTTAACCCCATAATACTAGGTTAGGTTAGGTTAGGGTATTTGGTTAGGTTAATGACAAAACTTGGCTCGGATTTCATGGATTTAGCGGGGGTGTGGGGGCGGCAGCCCCCACCCATTATACAAGGTTAGGTTAGGTTAGGTTAGGCTAATGTTAACCATTCGTACTGGCTTTATCCACGTTGAAAAACAAAAAAACCCGAGTCAACTTTCGAAATGAGGTTACTGTGATTTTGGACTCTGAAAAATTGAAAAAAAACGAGCCAAGTTTGGTCAAAACTTGGCTCGGGTTTTTCCATTTTCAGGTTTTGTTACTTTTAAATATTGTATTTTCAGAGTTCTTCCAATATTATCCCTTTATTTACGCCTTTTACCACGCAATTTCCCTGATCTTCATAGCCCTCCCCACTATCGGGGGCCGTGTCTTAAGATTGATGGATAATGGGAAAATAGTAAAATACAACAGTCCTTGGTATTAAACAACACTGTATATCAAAGAAGAAATAAAAACAACAAAAAATACCCTGAAAAACTCGTCACTGGTTGGTGATAAACATTTACCCTCCTCCTAAGTTTATTACTAGGGGTAATTTTATGCTCGATGCTAGAATAGTGACTTGTGCATCTAACCAGGGTGTTTCGATCAGGAGTATCAAACAACAGAGTTTGCTGCAACCATCATTATTTCAAGAGTTTCGACCTGTGAAATTACAAATCATTAATATTCAGAAATACAACCAATTCATTAAGTAACTGATGATAATGGCAATTTAACTATGAATGACATACAATACAATATTTTTAATACCGTTCTTAACACCAACAACAACTCTAAATTGATGAAAACACGTGACTCCTCCAGGACTGTAACTCAAGACACCACACACAGAACCCACACACTCCAACCATTACACCATCAATTATAATCACCATATATCCTACACATCTTTGCAACTAACGAATATATATTAAAGTGATTAATTATTAACCACAATAAATAAGGCAAAGTAAATTTAATACCATGTAACTAGATTATATAAAATACCCAAAATATACAGCTGATCAACAGTGATGAAACATAAATATGAACTTACCACATTAGCTCCTCGTGTATAAAGTAGTACCCCTGAATGGTATCGTAACCACACCACCCATGGCACCTTGTAGCAGTTTCACACGAGTCTCACATAACTGCAAATATAAACACGAATCCTAAGTTAACTCACAATATGCTTGTTCACCCTATGGAACTAATAATAACTTAGTTCTCCACACTACCTATAAAATATAATTATATCTATTGCCAGAGTTGTTGACTTCCAAGAGGGTGGCCACGAAGAAATCCTCATATACTTCCATATATCTAGGCAACAATATATTCAGCTTGTACTTGTTCAAGTACAAGGACTGATCATTTCAACATAAGTATTTAGATTTTCTTCATAATATATATCACTTAAATATTCCACAAATACTTTTATGTAAGAAGTATAATATTCACAAATATACCTGATGGTAATATGCTAACACCAAGGAATCTAGGCTGAGACTGAAATCAGTGTACTCCTCGTCGCTAACTTAACATAATTAGTAGTCAGACATCCAACAATAATAACTGTTCATGAGGGCGTCCACCCAACAGATGGCAGTGTCTATAACCATATGAAGCCAAAAACATAGTTCACCCAGAAGCTCGAGAAACACCACAGAGACTGCGAACCACAAATTCATAATACAGCTCTCACATCATTAGAAGGCAAATTATCATCAGAACACTGATGATACACAGGGTACCCTTTCGTTCCCGAGAATCTCTTCAACAGTACCTGCTGATCGGAGTGGCTCGGTACCTCCTTGGGATTGCGATCCGTTACCTTTCCCCTTCGAGTCTCAGGACAGAGGAGAAAGAAGACACCTGGCCCCTGCACGCAGAGAGAAGACCATCCGTTAAACCACCCCACTTCGCCAACCAGGAAAATATATCGTGTTTGAATCAATCAAAATTGTCTCTTTTTCGCAGTCCCTACTATTTATTAGTGGCCCCTCCATCATTGACGAACATGCCTATTACATAAGGCATCCTCTTCAAACACTAATCCGCCGTAGTTTGAATCTACCGCGCAGAGCATTTAAAAACTGAGGAGCCTTCATCATGAGCGCACGCGACCTCACTCATGGCTTCAGTCATTATGAATTGGGTTCTCACTACGAAAAAACTTCGTAAAAAATAAAAAGAAAAAGAAAATAAGAATAACTATCTAATAAGCTTTCCATCATATCGTGGATGTACTTGTGTGGATCTTTGACCAGACGCTACTGCAGGCGTCATTCTTCCTTCTCTGCTCTGCGCTCAGCCTGCCCGGACCTGTCTCCCAACGCTCCGCGGGTTCCGCATTTGTTGCGTCCCTAGTGAGTTTTTTCTCATTTGTTTACTCCGGGATGTATCGAGTAAGGTTAGGATATGCGTAGCAGGAGTGTCCTGGGCTGGTTGCCCGCAGTGCAGTGTATTTTGGGTCGTATGTTTGGGGCATCTATTTCGGATGTACCCTCGTGGTCCTGTTGTGGACAGGTGAATTTTTTCACAGTTAAGCTAGCTTTGTGATGCAGGCGGCTTTCATTACGCGTTATTGCTTCCTTTTATCTTTCTGATGAGGTAGCGTATTTTTGCTGTCGTTCCCAGCGTATTTTTCTTCACTTAGTGAAGTTTTTTCTGGGTCCCGAGTCAGTTCTTCCCTTTGCCGGAAGTGTTTGCTACAGTGGTGTGTTGGCGGTGGTTCCTGTTGTGATATAATTCAGTGCTTTTTGTTTATATTCCGACATGTTACTGTTATCCGTCTGCCTAGGCCTAGCCAGCCTCTCGTAGCTTTATCACATATACAAGTGTTATTGATTTATTTTTTAAATATGTACTACTGTGTCATGTGTATCCTGGTTTAGTTGTGTATTGGCTAATTCCACGGACTATTTATGTGTCCTGGGTTAGTTGTGTTTTGGCTAATTCCACGGACTATGTTGGGCCCGGCGTTAGTTGTGTTTTAGCTACGCCTCGGTCCGGTGTTGCGTTCAGATGGTTTCTGGACGGGGTGGGGTTTTTCCCGGCGGGTTTTTCTCGGTTTCACCTTGTTAACCCCGGCTGGTTGCCAAGTTTTGGCCACGCGTGGTTTAAAACAGGCTTGTTTCCCCGGCGAGTGGGTGTCTGTGGCTCCCCAGGTCTGCGTCTCTGGGGTGCCTGTTTCAGGCTCCTTCTGATTCCCGGCGGGTTGGCTGTACCCATCTAACAGTGTTCATACGGACACGTGTTGTTTGTAGTTTTTTCGGTTTTGCAAAGCCAATATAAAACTATGCTGTAGTTGTATTTCCTCCCCGGCGATCTGTTTCAAAGAAGTGGGGATAGGAACAATTGGGGTTAACTTTTAAACTTTAATTCACCCGGTGGGTGCAACCTGGAAGGGTGGGATGACCGAATTTGCAAAATTCAGTTTAGTTGACCAGTCAATTGAGGGATGCTTTGTGTATCGCCTCCTTCAACATACGGCGCTTTAGGGCACAATTGGGGTTAACGTTTTTTAAACTATTATTCACACCCGGCGGGTGTTTCTTGCACGGATGAGAATAACGAATTTACAATTCAGTTAGTTAACCAGATATTGAGGGATACGTTTTGTATCGCCGCCTTCAACATACGGCGATCTAAAAAGATACTTCGGCAGAAGTTAGATCTCGTATATTTGTCAGGCTTCCCAGTTTTTATCTACGAGATAATTTGGGGGCCGGCGTCTTTTTTAGGTTTTTTTTCCAATATTTAATATGGAAACAAACACCACCGGAAAGACTTAATCACTTATAAACGCCATGATGGTCTTTATATATTATGTCAGAGGGTATTCATAAATCTTTTGGACAAATTAAGATATTCTGAAATCTTTTACTTAGGAAACCCCACCGCGTAGCGAGCTGTGGTCGTTGAGTATTACGTCTCGTTACCCGGCGGGTTATTTAACACCTGTGTGCGAACATGAGTGGGTTAACCTTATGAGCATTAATTCCTGGAAATTTTAAATTTTCCAGAGCTGGGTCCCGGCGGGTCTATGCAGAACCTGGAGTAGTTTCCCTCCAGTCTCTGTCATGGCTACCTTTGCCCCGGTTTTTGCTGTATGCATTACGCCCTCCTGTTCAGGTATCCCTATTTTTGCGCACACCCTTTGTATAAAATATGTTAAAATGTCTCGTTTGGTGGGGGTTACCTTTCCGGCGTTTTTCTCGTTGCTCCGAGAACACCGTTTTTGTTTACCGAGTTTTAGTCAGGATGGCTAAAATAGGTAAGTTACCCCGACGAGTTTGGTCGCTTGAGGGCTCATCAGAAACTGCGTTTTCTGTGGTCGAGCCTGGGATCAGGCTTCCTGTGTTATTCATTGCTTTATGCATTACGCCCTCCTGTTATGTCTCGTTTGGTGTGGGTTACCTTTCCGGCGTTTTTTCTCGTTGCTCCGAGAACACCGTTTTTGGTTACCGAGTTTTAGTCAGGATGGCTAAAATAGGTAAGTTACCCCGACGAGTTTGGTCGCTTGAGGGCTCATCAGAAACTGCGTTTTCTGTGGTCAAGCCTGGGATCAGGCTTCCTGTGTTATTCCCGGTGAGGGGGCTCCACACAGTTATTTTGTTTGGTCTTTCCCTCCCGGCGACCTTTTTTACAAAGAGGTCTGGGGCAGGTATAAGTGGTTTGACATTGCATATAAAACCCAGCGGTTGTACCTTCGGGTGGTTATATTAACGAATTTGCGATTCGCGATAATTTGCCAAACAATTGATTGATACAATAGGGTATCACGGCCGTCAAGACGGCGACCTATGAGGGCTTCTGGCAGAAGCCGGATTAGAGATTAAGATAGGCTTAGACTTTTTATGGGATAAAAAGATGCCTGAATCTTACTAGTGTTTCAAGTGTAAAGGGATACTTGAAGGACTTCATCTTTAATAAAGATATGTTTCATCTTTATGAGGATTCAGAAGTTATGCTTAATTCTTTCGAACAGGTAAAAGATATGCTGAAATCCTTAATAAACAATTGGAACAATGTTGTTTGTTTGTTTAGTCTTTCTCTCCCGGCGACCTTTTTACAAAAAAGGTCTGGGGCAGGTACAATTGGTTTGACATTGCATATAAAACCCGGCGGTTATACCTTCGGGTGGTTATATTAACTGATTAGCAATTCGCGATCATTTGCCAAACAATTGATTGATACAATAGGGTATCACGGCCTTCAAGACGGCGATCTATGAGGGCTTCTGGGAGAAGCCGGATTAGAGATTAGGATAGGCTTAGACTTTTTATGGGATAAAAGATGCCGGAATCTTACTAATGTTTCAGGTGTAAAGGATACTTGAAAGACTTCATCTTTAATAAAGATATACTTCATCTTTATGAGGATTCAAAAGATATGCTTAAAATCTTCTGGACAGGTAAATATATCCTGAAATCTTTAATATGAAACTAAAGGAAAACGAAAAGTAGTGGTGGAGTGCTACGGTTCGTTGACCGGCGGTCTTGTGACACATATTTTGTACCATTTTTTGGGTGTAACCCTATGAGCATTAATCCCCGGAAAATTTTCTTTCCAGGGCGGAGTACCGGTGTTGCACCAGGTGACCAGGTAGTTCCCGGGGGCGGGGTAGTTTTCCCCCAGTCTCTGCCATGTCAGCACTTGAACCTCTCATTGCTGTATGTTCAACGCCGTTAAGATCAGGTATCCCTATATATTATTTTCATTTGTTAATGAAATAATTTAATCACTGAATAATAATAACCATATATATTTTCTATGATTATATTAGGATAATATTATGTTTATTTGTAGTAATTTATTTTAATACAATTAAATATAAATTAAATTAATTAGTATACTTTATGATTTTGCTCACCAGCTCTGCTTTCAAAGTGTTAATGAGCTATGGGAGCTTTTAATTATCATAAACCTTTACAGGGCTCTCTTTTAGAGAGTATACCGAGCTCGCAAGCGAGGGACAGCCACAGCCAAGGTGTATGGCGATACTCACAGTCCTGGCAGGACAGAACACATCCCTTTGTGACTCAACTAGTGCTGACGTCCACGGGATGCCGATGTACCATCTTCTACCCCAGTTTTAACATGGCAACATGTGGAGGTCCCGGCTTCGGCGGGATCTTCCCATGATAAGCCAGACTTAACGGATGAAGAACAACGATCTCTGGTCTCAGAGATGGAGGTTGAAGAGTCCAGTCACCTTCTAGGCGACTCTCAGGGTACTGTCGAATCTCCACGGAGTTCGTCATCGGCTAGGTATGTACCGGCGGAAGAGATTGATGGACTACTATTGAATGCACTTAATAGGTTCTTTGGCCCTACGCCGGAAACTCCTTCTGATACGGGAGATCCCGCGATGTCGACGAATGTGCGACCTCTGGCTACATCCTTTGCTTTAGCGAAAATACCTAGCCATCCGCTTGTGTCAGGCCCAATTTCCAATGTGCCAGGCACAACAGCTCTCACTACTTCCACTGTGCGAGTCATATCAGACATATCTCCCTCTCCTTTAGACAAGGCGCCAGTAAAAAAACAGGAGCTATGCCTCTTTTTACGGGCCTGATGATTCAGGGGTAGCAATGTTACGGAAATGTTTTGGATGTTCATATTACGGACATTCCAAGTTATTATAACCATGACTTATTCTTACCACCAAATCCCTCCAGAACGCCATTCTTGGTTCTCTCTTCCGGTTTTTGGTGCCGGCGGAGTCCCCTCTGCTTGGCTGCCATTAGCACGCCTTCCCCAGCTTACCTAGACCGCGAGTTTAGGTTAAGAGGAAAAGCGTTTAAACTGTTTTCGCAATATATGGTTCCCAGCAAGTAACAAAGTCTCTGTTACGCTCTTCTCAGGCAATAGAAGCCGCGGAAGTCAGGAAAGCCATTGAACTTTCCCGGCGCTTGTTTCTCCAGACTTCCATCCAAGTCTTTAGGAGATATTCGGACGGCCTTATTAGAGGCAGTTCGAGCAAGGCAGGATCTGAGGATGTTCTTAGTGAAGAAACTTCTTGACCGTATTGCAAGCCAAGCAGTTCTGTCTCCAGTTCTAATTCCTTCTTTGATTTCACCAGCAGTTTGGAAGACTGTTTTCAATTTGGCACAAGCATTCAAGCAAGGTCCCCGCAAGCCCTGATGCCCTTGTTAGAACAAGGGATCAGGGTCTGGTGGTATCTGGGCGACTAACTGGTGGTGGCAGAAACAGAAAAGTTACGCATCAGTCATGTCTACGTTACGTTAAACCATCTCATATCTCTAGGATTCAAGGTCAACTTAGTAAAAGTCAAACCCTTGTTCCCCCACGAGTATTTCAGGGGATAGGGCTGGTCGAGGACACAGCTTCTCTCACTCTGAGTCAGAGTGTGGACACTCGAAACAGATTTCGCAAAAACTGTTTATGTTTCTCCACAGTCTGAATACGACACAGAAACTTTGGGAATCTCTAGTTGGTTCTCTCAACGGGGTTCAGCTAACTGTGAAGTTGGGCCGGTTGAAAGTCTAACGTTTAATCTTGGAGGGCAACACATTTTTCCCACTATTACCGGCAGGGATAGTATGGCCTATCCCAACGTTATTACACAATTTACTAGCGGTTTGGGCGACGAGAGAAAGGTTGCACGCAGTCATGTCATGAACCTCTCCTCCGCCGTCGGTATGGGTGGACATGGATGCGTCAGGCACGATAGGTTGGGGCTTGTAGTCAAACCTCGGGCATCAGGGTCAAAGGTTTTGGTCCCATTTAGAAATCTTCCACATCAATGTCAAAGACTTTCTAGTCCCCTTATCTGTCCTTCAGGCTCACGGCTCTGCTTTACGGGGCTAGTCGGTGGCCTTCAGAATGGACAATCTGAATGTGGTTCACTGTATTCAGAAACAAGGGTCAATAAGATCTCGGAAGTGGCTAAACGTGTCAGAAAAGATTTTTATACTAGCCAACAGGCTGAACATTCATCTTCACGTATCTTATCTCCCAGGCGTTGCAAACGTCTGGGCAGACGCTCTGTCTCAGAGACAAAGCACTTCAGTGGAATGGGCGCTCTTGCGTGAGCGGAGCATGACCATCCACAAGTGGATTTGTTTGCGTCTGAGAAGACTTGCAAACTCCCACTGTACCTCACCCGCCGGACGATAACGCCGGCGGGCGGACCTGACGCTCTGATGACGGACGAGAACAGGTTGAGTTCCTTTGATCTATTTTCCGCCGCCAGACGCGTCTCTAATGTGCCACGTAGTCAACAAACTACAGGATTAGCGAGGCGTAGTCTCGCTAATCGCGCCCCTGTGGCCGGTGCAGTTTGGTACCAGCATTTGTACACGTGGTGCCCGCACCCAGTGTCACTCCCGGTCGGGTTGTTCCACTTAGAACACAATTGGCAACCTAGAAACCTCGCGGACTTGTTCATTATGGACATTCAGGAGGCCAAGTGGCTAGCACCATATGGTAGCGACGTGACCAAGATATTCACGAATCAATATACCCAGTCTACAAAGCGACAGTTTCAATCGCATTGGCAAGCTTTTATGTCTTGGATTCTTAGAACAAACCAAACTGTGCCCTCGGTGGCATTGGTTGTTAATTATTTAATGTATCTGTTCATGCAGAAACATTTATCTGAAATTGATTTATGAGGGCAGGTTTTAAACTCCGCCCACCTCCCCGTCAGCTCAGGCCTACATGGTCTCTGGACAAAGCATCGTAGTTATTCTCGTTCCCGTATGTACCAAAGACTGCAGATTTTACAAAAGGGCAGTATTCCTTATGGCTTTGGCTACCGGGAACAGAGTATCTGAGCTGGCGGCGATGAGCAACACACCTATTTGCCTCAGGTTTGATAGGCTTCATGAGTGTATTCACATTGCACCTTCCCCAGGATTCTTAGCCAAGAATGAGCACAGTGAACACGTGTTTTCAGAGTTCACGGTGCCGGCGTTAAAAAAGGGGAAAGGTGCACCATCTTTTTTGCCCAGTGCAAGCTCTAACCAAATATTAAGAGTGGCACCTCTAAATCACCAGGGTGCTTTATGGGTCGCAAGTCCGGGTGAACGCTTGATGGAGCGTACACTGGCTTCTCTTTTGGTCAAGGACTTTAAAGAGAAGAATCCCGGCGTTGTGGGTAAGACCCACGATTTACGCAAGGGGACAGCCTCTTTACGTTTCCTTAATAATCTTTCGGTGGAAGTTATTAAGTCCACACAGTTGTGGGCCTCTAATCAGGAGTTTTTTGACGCGATGACTTTCAGTAGCTCTGGACAAACCTTCCTTGCCATGTATAGCTTTACGGCAGAGGGTCTAGGTGGCCCTTTTAGTCACGTTTTGTTTAATTTCAAGAAAAAGGGGGGGGAGGGTGCAGTCATTGTGACATAGGACACCCTAGACCCCTCCGGAGTATGTGTTCGGAACATACGAGCTGGGATACTGTTTGTAGGCATTGTTTTATAAAATTTCTCTGTAGTATTTATTTCAGGAAATTGTGCTAAAGGCCAATAGTAGTGTTACAACAATTCTTGTTGTAAGTAGCTTTGGCTGTGAAGCAATAGATTTTTGAGAAATCTCGGTAGTTGCAACTACGACTTTTACTTTTGAAGTAATTACTTCTCCATAAGTACACGAGTTCAGTACGTCTATGAATGTACAAGAATTCATTTATGTTTGGTTATATTTTAAGAATATATCCACTAGTTAATGGGGTTTATATGTGCACATGTAAACTTCTAAGTTTTTAGTTTTCACCACTTACTTTAAGTGGGGTGCCTTCTTAACTAGCAGATCTGTGTACAGAGTCTCAGAGTTAACCCTTTTTCAAGCAGGCTTCTTTGAAGCACGCTCCTGCTTGTACCCCTTTTTGAAGATTTAGGCTGTATAAAGTTTATGCACCCGAATATCTCTTTTTTACAAGAGTAAGAATACTATGTGGTTGTTTGATTATCTGCTGTTCTAGAGTTATGATATGATTACGAATGTCCCCCTCCAGTCTTAGAAATCAGGCATGTTCGTCAATGATGGAGGGGCCACTAATAAATTATAGGTTTGACTACTGTAAGGAGATAAAGAAAACCTAATATTTAGTAGTGGCCCCGTAATCATTGACGACTGGGGCCCTCCCGACCATCCCCTTCCCATTCGTTGATGTATTCAGGATTTTGGTTTACTTGATATGTCAGTGAAGGAAGAATGACGCCTGCAGTAGCGTCTGGTCAAAGATCCACACAAGTACATCCACGATATGATGGAAAGCTTATTAGATAGTTATTTTTATTTTTATTTTTATTTTTTACTAAGTTTTTTCGTAGTGAGAACCCAATTCATAATGACTGAAGCCATGAGTGAGGTCGCGTGCGCTCATGATGAAGGCTCCTCAGTTTTTTAAATGCTCTGCGCGGTAGATTCAAACTACGGCGGATTAGTGTTTGAAGAGGATGCCTTATGTAATAGGCATGTTCGTCAATGATTACGGGGCCACTACTAAATATTAGGTTTTCTTTATCTCCTTACAGGAGTCAAACCTATATTGTTGAAGGCATAAAAACCCATCTGGTAATACAACACATCCCCTATCCTTGCCTATTTATATTATATACCATAGGATCAGACCTTTCTCCGTGCCGACGTCGTTAAGATTATGATATGATTAGTAAACTTCAATATTCCATCACGTGAAACATATGTACTCATCATGATAATTATTCTTGAGAAAGAAAGCTCTGTCAATGAGGACAGACTGTGCTAGAACATAGATTATAGCCAAAGTCGAGACGAGAGAAAACTTTAAAACACAAGAAACTAATATAAAGTGTGTAGATATCCAAGCAGTGCGACCCTTAAAATAGCAGTAAATCTATCAAATACACAAGTTTCCTTATGCCCCTTTCCCACTGATGCGACTTCATACGATTTTCGTCGCCGAGGACGTAGTCTTGTCAATTCGCAACGAATTTGTGCGACGTCTACGATTTTGACCGTTACAAACAGATAACAAATTATACTCGGCGAAGATGTCGCCGATGAATGCGACGCAATCGCCGACATTCTGCGACGTTATCGGCAAAGTGAGCGATTTTTCGCTGATGATCTCTGCGAGGAATGTCACATTTTCAAAAATATCTTGCGATATCATGCGATGGTGAAAGAAAACTCGCCGAATGTTCTGCGACGTCTTCGGCGATTCAAGCGATGGTTCAGCGATTACTTCGGCGAGGTTATCCGAATATTTTTCCTGGCACAAATTCTTGCGATGAACGAACGAATCCTCGGCGATCATCGCCAACGCCATCGCCGATACGTCGCCGAGGTGTCCGAACAAGATCGCCGAGGTGTGCGAACCTGAGCGAATGTAACGTGAATGTGCTAATTGCACAGTGGTATTAGCATACAATCGCGCAAGTAAATATGCCCCCACATCCACCCACAACCCCCCAAACCTTTTTGTTGTATATAAAGACCTTGCCTCGGTCACAGAGAACATTCTGAGTTGAGAAGCCACACCAAGCAGAGCTACTCTTCACCACCACCACATTATAACCTCGACCCTTGGACGTGCCTGTTAAATTTTGAGATGGTGAGGCATACGCTGCATCTACGCAAGAGGGATTTACATCCGCCCAGCGGATTCATCTCATTTATTTGGAATGCCTATTGGAGCTTGCCAGAAGGGAGAAGGAAGCTGAGAGGGAAAGGAAGGAAGAAGAGGAGAGGAGAAAGCAGACGAAGAAGCGAAAATTGTGGACGAGAGAGTGGCTGTTAAGGCGAGGGAGATTTGGGGGTTATGAAAACCTGATGAACGAAGTGGAAGCAGAGGACCCAGCGGATTTTAGAAACTTCCTGAGATTGGACCCCGCACTCTTTCAAGAAATTCTCAACAAAATTCGACCCATCATTGCCAAAAAGGACACAAACTTGAGGAAAGCCATAGAACCTGGTTTGCGTTTGGCAGTGACGTTGCGTTACCTAGCTACAGGTGACAGCTACAATAGTCTCAGTTACTTGTTCAGGATAGCGCACAACACCATCTCCAAAATTGTGCCCGAGGTGTGTGAGGCTATTGTGAGTGCATACATGGATGATGTCATTGTTTGTCCTACAACACCAGAAGAGTGGAAGGTGGTTGCAAATAGATTTGCTACAAAGTGGCAATTTCAACATGCTTTGGGCGCCTTGGATGGCAAACATCTTGCCATCAGAAAACCACCCAAAGGTGCCTCTACCTTCTACAACTATAAAGGTTACCACTCCATTGTGCTGCTTGCCATCGCTGACGCTGACTACAAATTCTTCTATATCGATGTTGGTGCAGAGGGATCAGTGTCAGATGGAGGGTTGTTTCTACGAACCCCTATTCGTTTGCTGTTGGAGAGGGATGACGTTGGTGTTCCTGAGCCTGAACCGCTTGAAAACGGCAACGAGGAGATTCAATTCTTCTTCATTGGTGACGACGCATTTCCACTGAGGACTTGGATGATGAAACCATACCCACGGAGAGGCTTGGATGACGAGAAGCGCATTTTCAATTACCGCCTATCCAGAGCCCGGAGAGTGGTTGAAAATGCGTTTGGTATCATGTCTGCCAGGTAAAAGCCGATGTTTAAAATTTTTATAAATTGTTTTTATATATATACTGTATATTTATATATATATATATATATATATATATATATATATATATATATACCCGGTATATATATCACTATATATAAAAATATATATATACATCGAAAATTATATATGTGTGTGTTGTTACGGCTGGATCGGCAATACATATTCGGGATTCTTGATCGTAGGACAGAAATGGCTTAAGTGACAACGACACGCTCGATTCCAGTCCCAAATACTATATGCTCCAGACAACAAAAGCACCAACGCCCTACAGAGTTATCGTCTACGGTAACGAGGTACCTTAACTCGGCGAAAGTGTACAACAGGGGTAGGCTATGAGGCTAAACTCCCTCAGACATTTATAGGTTACGTTATTACTAAAGAAATGCAATACTCAAGAAACTACGTTAATATTAAGCCTCTAATAATGTAGAATAGAAGCAGGCTAAAGGTATGACAGTGAAATGCTAAATGACAAATGTACACGCCTACTTGAAAGCACGTGCACTACACTAACTGTCCCCTACTAACATGCACTAGCATGTAGCATACAAGATGTTCATGATCCAGTAGATACCTAATAATACACATGGGAGGAACATAAACAGTAGTCACTTATTATAATAATGAATCTATACTTGGAATAACTAAAAGGTTGCAGGCAACAGTACTGCGCCGGTAGCCTACTACCGCATAGGCTACTTCGCTTCTCTCACTCTGTCTCCCCTCCGAGTCCGTATGCGCCCTACGCAACAGAACTCCGGACACAGCAGCAAAACGACAGTGCAATTAATTGATACATGAAAGTATTAATAGTGTTGTCTTGTGTGTGAGTAATGTGTATTGTAAAGTGTTATAGATATATACTTAAAGAGAGCTGCAATGCATAGTAAAATAAAGATATATCCCACTCATCATCCCCATGTGTTCTAGCTAGCAGGCCAAGTCACAGGAACAACGAGTCCCAGCACCGAAAGCGAGAACCCAGGAGAAGACTGTAGAGAACACAAGGACAGATAAATTACGTTACTCTACTATACCGGCACTACGAGCGAGCTGTAGTCTCGGGTGCTACACTCGCTCCTGGCTCGGTATGCAAATCAAGGCTAAGTCCTCGTCCCTCTACAGACAACTCCTGGGCATGGTCGGGCTCTTACACATGGCACCAGTCTAGTCACAAATGGGATGATGAGCAGGGCATATAACTCGTGAACATGTAGAACGTTCACCAACTATCCTCATCAAGAAGATCGCTGTTCACATTAACCCCTTAAATCTAATACATGTAAATATATGCTTGTCCTAAGAGTAATACGAGAGGTGAGTGCTGAAACTCCTTTAGGACCTCAAGGGAAGGTTATGCATTTAAATAGAGAGAAGAATGAAATGAGAGTAATGTCGTCAGAGAGAAAGAGTGCAACCGTGAGAAGTGGGGAGAGAGAGCAAGGGATGTTAGAATCTCAAAGGTTCTAGGCAACCTAGTCCAGGAAACACACAGCCAACCTCCAGGCAGTGTGCTGTACGACAACATGGGCCCAGCCCAGGCAGGCAACAATGGACTACCAACCCTATCGCGCCTAGCTATAAGGGCAAGGCTGCCAACCAGTCCATACGTCTGGCAACCACCCGGCCGGCAGCGCGGCGTGTTGCTACCCTCTTGCTCTGAAGCCCAACACACTCTCTCTCTCTGAATTCCCATTATCCTATCTATCAACTTCTCTATTGATACTACATATTAAATGGAAGGTCTCGACATGGCTTAAAACAAAACCCACCACTGGTTAGCACATGACGAGACCTTTGCAGAGATACAAAGAACATAGTTATAAGTTGTCACACTCAATATACATAGCGGCTGACGGTAGCCAGATCACGGGCGGTACAGTGGAGTACCAAGGAGTACAATCAGGTTGCGTTGCCCAGCACTGGGGTGCGTCACAGCCCCCCAAGATTTTAGATAATCGACCTTAGAAGCATTATCAAAATCTGACAGGCAACCAACCGACCTGCTACCCTTAGCTGCCACTAATTGCAAAAGGTGCACAACAACGGAAGTGTGAATTATACATAAAACACAATATTGCATGCATCATGCTACAACAATAAAGAGTTACAAAACTAAAAAAAAGAAAGAGTTTTCTCGTTTATTTTATTGTTTTATAATCTTTTTGGACGGCGTTATGATAGCCTAATTTTACTCCTGCTCAACCCACATACCGTGCACGACTATCTTGGATCATCAACCCTTGATAGACAATCTGCTATCACGTTCTCACTCCCGGCAATATGCTGAATGTTGAGATTATACTCTTGGAGCATTAGGGACCACCTGGTCAACCGCATATTCCGATTGTGAAACTGATTTAGGAATTTCAAGGGATGATGGTCCGTATAAATCGTCACTACCGGGCCGTAGGCTGGAACATAAACTTCGAAATGTTTGAGCGACAAAACGATAGCCAGAAGCTCCTTCTCTATAGTCGAGTAATTCCTTTGTGCCGAATTAAACTTGCGAGGAAAAGAAGCTCACTGGGTGTTCCAAGCCCTCGGAATCAGTCTGCAGTAACACTGCCCCGGCACCCACACCGCTGGCATCAGTCGCCAGCTGAAAACTCCTGGAGAAGTCTGGGGCCCTCAAAATCGGAAGTGTACACAGCAGGTGCTTGACTAGGTCGAAAGCCCTCTGACACTCCGCAGCCCAACAGAACTTCACTGACTTCGACAGTAGATCAGTTAACGGAGCTAAGACAGTAGAGTATCCCCGGATGAAGCGCCTATAATAGCCTATCATACCTAGGAACCGCATGACCTGGCGCTTAGTGGTGGGCCTGGGAAACATATTGATAGCCTGTATCTTGCTCAGGGGGGGGCACACCCGGCCTAACCCGACCACAAAGCCAAGATACTGCACAGTAGCCTTTACAAACTCGCACTTCCTCAGGTTCACCACCAGCCCAGCATCGTGCAACTTCCTAAACAGGGTCTCTAAGTGCCTTAGGTGATTTTCAAAATCGTCATCATATACTATCACGTCATCAAGGTAGACCGTGCAGTTAGGGATTTCGTCACAAATATCGTTCATCAGGTTTTGAAACGTGGCAGGTGCGTTCTTAAGCCCATAAGGCATTACGTTACATTGGTAGGTCTTGCCATCTACCACAAAACCACAAACTTGCTTAGCTCGGTCCGACAGGGGTACTTGCCAGTAGCCTTTTACAAGATCAATTTTAGTAAGGTACTTTGCATTCCCTATCTTGTCCACGCTGTCGTCAACTCGAGGCAAAGGGTAAGGGTTGGTGGTGGTCAAGCCATTTAGCCTACGAAAATCTATGCAGAACCGCACCTTGCCGTCAGGTTTTGGCTGCAACGTGACGGGTGATGTCCACTTCACATAACCTTCAGTGATCATCCCTCTCTCAACCATGTACTTTAACTCCTCCCGTAAAGCTGGCAACTTTACCGGGGGCACACGGTAGGGCACTGACTTGAAGGGCACATTATCACCGACGTCCACGTCGTGCGTTACCTGAGTAGTGAGACCTGGGTGTTCGGCGAAAACAGAGGGGTATGACCTGAACAGGCCTAGGACAGCAGCACCCTGGTGCTCAGGCAGGTGACTTACAGCTTGCCTAGCCTCTTGTTCAGTATTCCCCGCCCACTGTTCCGCGGAAATGACACAGTCCCAGCTATCCTCCTCAGCAGCATGACTGTCCCCACCTCCTTCTCCACCCTGGCCGCTGCAGGCCAGCACAGGGACAGTGAGAGGCTCTGAGGGGCGTCTCACATACTCTTTCATGAGGTTAACATGACATAACTGATGTTTTTTCCTACGGTCAGGTGTTGCAACGAGATAATCAAGGTCGGACAGTTTCTTAGCCACCACATACGGCCCAATGAACTTGGCAGAAAGGGGGTGTCCAGGCAAAGGTAAAAGCAACATTACCTCCTGACCCACCGAAAACTCCCGAAGCTTCACCTTGGCGTCATACTGGTGCTTCATGACCGCCTGTGCATTAACCAAGTTATTACCTGCCGCTGCCATGCAACCTATAAGTCTCTCCTGGCTCGCATCCCCATCTTCCTCCAACTCTATGGCACCATTGCTATAACGAGCTAGGCTAGCGTCTTGCAGCTGCTGCTCACTTATGTCCCCGGGCGTCAATGCATCAAGATGGTTTTGTAATAAGACATTACCCCGGCTAGTAGGCTCTACTGCCTTAGTGGCTCTCGCTACAGCTCTTGCCTCACGCGAAGTCTTACCCAACTCTGCCTTGTTACACACCATCTCTGGGCCAGAGTCAACTCCCGTGTTTATTATAGGTCCAAGTACCGAATCACCGAGAAGTGCAGCAGAATCAATGTCCCTTTTCCTGCCCTTAGCAACCTTCTCCTGATCCTTCCTCCACTGTCCCCGAGGTTGAGTGCTAGGCTGTGCAGGAGCCGCAGAGCGAGATCGGGTTACCACACAGGCCATCTCATCCTGTTGGCACCTCCCAACCCCTTCCTGATTCTCACCATCCACGTCGGCCGCCCTCTCGGCAACGACTAAGGGTGGAGTCCCGGAAGTGGGCACCGCAAAGTCGTTGCCGAGAAGAAGGTCGATGCCCTCAACTGGCAAACACTCAACGATCCCTACATCCAGCTCCCTGCACACCTCTCCCACTCTCAACTCCAACCTCACAAGTGGGTATGACCTCGTAGCATTTATACCCTGCACCACAACAACTCTGGCCGCATTTATCGGTTTCCCTGTGAAGTTCCTCAACAAAGTTTGCGAAGCCCCCGTATCCCTCAACAAGTCAACCCTCCGTAGTTCACTCCCCCAGCTCACAAACCCGTGTCCCCGATGGCTACAGAAAGTGTCCCGGACAGGTGTCGAGCCTTCCGTACGCTTCTTTACCGCGTGTGCCTCAGCTGCTGACAACCTACCCCGGGCAGTTGCTGCAGCCTTCAGAGACACACCGATACTGTGAACCAATGACACCGGCTTAGCGGGAGTGTTACTAGGGCACTCACGTGAATAATGGCCTAGCTTCTGACATTTGTAACATTTCACATCCCCAATGGGCTTCTTCCCTTGTGCGGGCGAAGAAGGGGCCTGACCTTTAGTAAACGGGAGAGGCTTGTGTTTGTAGGTGTTATTAGGTGCGATGCTTTTAGTGTGGTTATGTGTGTCATAGGATTTGTTATTATCGAAAACTCTGGTGGGTGGGGTATAGCGCCCCTTCTGCCCTGACTCAGCCCTCTGAGCGGCACCGCAACCACGAATCAATGATAATCTGAGGTCTGCCATCTTGGCAGCCTCCTCTACTGTCTTGGGACATTTTTCCTTAATATTCAGCGTTAGATCGGTTCCAGTACATTTGTAAAACTGTTCCAGATAGAAAAGTTGCTTAATTTCCTCAGCCGACTCTGCGTGCTCGGACCGAAACCAGTTATTACATGCATCTGTTAAGTCCCGTGCGTGCTCCATAAAACTGACGTCGCTCTTCTTATTCACGCCACGGAACTTCAATCTATAAGTTTCGGGTTGCAGTTCGTAGGCCCGGAGCACAGCCTCCTTCACCAGTCCATACACGACACTCTCGTCCAGTGACAGTGCATCGTAGGCTTTCAACCCCTTACCCACTAGACGTGATGAAACTAATGCTGCCCATTTAACCTCCGGCCAGTCATACTCACGACACTTCTTTTCGAAACGAGCAAAAAACTCAGTCACTGCTGTCTCATCAAATGCGGGTACTAACTTAATTAAATGCGAAAGTGAGTCTGTAACCCGGTGCCCACCACCGAGATGACGCCCCGTGGTCTCTACTCTAGACTTCTCGACATCCATTTCAGCCTGGTACCTGGTTGCATCCTGATTGGCTTGGATTCTAGCAACCTCTATGCGTTCTATACTAGCCTGTTGTATCTGAGTCTCCTGCAGCTTAAACTTAGCTAGTTCTAGCTGAAATAACATCTCAGGAGACAGGCCTGGGGGGGGAGAGCACAAAATGGGGGATCCACACCGAGACGTGTTTACGGGTAAGCCAGCTTGCCATTGAGAACCCTCCTGCTGCATCGTGCTAAGACTCGCTGGCTGAGGGCCCAGCTCAGGGGTAGAGTGGAATGGAGGCTTGGAGGGAACCCCCCAAGACCCCACTCCACCCACCGCCCCATCGCCATCACCCAACAAACATGCCACCAAATTCTTCTTGGGCCAACTGTCAGGACAGTCCCGCCCCAAAACCGTGGCTAAACAGCGAGACCGTAACAATCAATAGCCTGCAGGCGCTGTTCGGTCAAAGGTGTCTGCAAAAATGCCCGGGCATCCCTCTCTCCACTTATAACACTCCCCTCCCTAAATATCTGCTGTACTTGCTGGTCACTAGGCTGTACCGTGTTATCCTCCCCCGTAAATGATGAGTCATTAGACATAGTGCTGGTTATACAATTGCTGTTCATAAACAAAAAAAAAGTGCTTATTACTAATTGCAGTCTCGACTCACAAAATGTTAAAGATGCTTGAATGACTCTACTCTAGACACCTAACGAAACAATCTGCAAGTCCACCAATACAATAATGACACAATAAAAATTCCTCCAATATGCAAGAAAATTATAGCCAGCTCTACTAAGTAGCATAGAATAGTTCTCCAAAAAACATGTGATAGGATACTACTGAATCTTGTGCAAGGTCGCCATTTTGTTACGGCTGGATCGGCAATACATATTCGGGATTCTTGATCGTAGGACAGAAATGGCTTAAGTGACAATGACACGCTCGATTCCAGTCCCAAATACTATATGCTCCAGACAACAAAAGCACCAACGCCCTACAGAGTTATCGTCTACGGTAACGAGGTACCTTAACTCGGCGAAAGTGTACAACAGGGGTAGGCTATGAGGCTAAACTCCCTCAGACATTTATAGGTTACGTTATTACTAAAGAAATGCAATACTCAAGAAACTACGTTAATATTAAGCCTCTAATAATGTAGAATAGAAGCAGGCTAAAGGTATGACAGTGAAATGCTAAATGACAAATGTACACGCCTACTTGAAAGCGTGTGCACTACACTAACTGTCCCCTACTAACATGCACTAGCATGTAGCATACAAGATGTTCATGATCCAGTAGATACCTAATAATACACATGGGAGGAACATAAACAGTAGTCACTTATTATAATAATGAATCTATACTTGGAATAACTAAAAGGTTGCAGGCAACAGTACTGCGCCGGTAGCCTACTACCGCATAGGCTACTTCGCTTCTCTCACTCTGTCTCCCCTCCGAGTCCGTATGCGCCCTACGCAACAGAACTCCGGACACAGCAGCAAAACGACAGTGCAATTAATTGATACATGAAAGTATTAATAGTGTTGTCTTGTGTGTGAGTAATGTGTATTGTAAAGTGTTATAGATATATACTTAAAGAGAGCTGCAATGCATAGTAAAATAAAGATATATCCCACTCATCATCCCCATGTGTTCTAGCTAGCAGGCCAAGTCACAGGAACAACGAGTCCCAGCACCGAAAGCGAGAACCCAGGAGAAGACTGTAGAGAACACAAGGACAGATAAATTACGTTACTCTACTATACCGGCACTACGAGCGAGCTGTAGTCTCGGGTGCTACACTCGCTCCTGGCTCGGTATGCAAATCAAGGCTAAGTCCTCGTCCCTCTACAGACAACTCCTGGGCATGGTCGGGCTCTTACACATGGCACCAGTCTAGTCACAAATGGGATGATGAGCAGGGCATATAACTCGTGAACATGTAGAACGTTCACCAACTATCCTCATCAAGAAGATCGCTGTTCACATTAACCCCTTAAATCTAATACATGTAAATATATGCTTGTCCTAAGAGTAATACGAGAGGTGAGTGCTGAAACTCCTTTAGGACCTCAAGGGAAGGTTATGCATTTAAATAGAGAGAAGAATGAAATGAGAGTAATGTCGTCAGAGAGAAAGAGTGCAACCGTGAGAAGTGGGGAGAGAGAGCAAGGGATGTTAGAATCTCAAAGGTTCTAGGCAACCTAGTCCAGGAACACACAGCCAACCTCCAGGCAGTGTGCTGTACGACAACATGGGCCCAGCCCAGGCAGGCAACAATGGACTACCAACCCTATCGCGCCTAGCTATAAGGGCAAGGCTGCCAACCAGTCCATACGTCTGGCAACCACCCGGCCGGCAGCGCGGCGTGTTGCTACCCTCTTGCTCTGAAGCCCAACTCACTCTCTCTCTCTGAATTCCCATTATTCTATCTATCAACTTCTCTATTGATACTACATATTAAATGGAAGGTCTCGACATGGCTTAAAACAAAACCCACCACTGGTTAGCACATGACGAGACCTTTGCAGAGATACAAAGAACATAGTTATAAGTTGTCACACTCAATATACATAGCGGCTGACGGTAGCCAGATCACGGGCGGTACAGTGGAGTACCAAGGAGTACAATCAGGTTGCGTTGCCCAGCACTGGGGTGCGTCACAGTGTATATACTGTATATCCATATCATACGTCCATCAATGCATGGGCTTGAGGCCCATCTCGAGTAACAAAATGTATCCATCTTTAAAAGCTTATAATAAGCTCCTCGCTTCACTTTCATATTTGGAATTGGAGTTTGGTGTGAAAAGGATCTGACTTGTGTGGGTTGATCGCCCTAATCGAGATTCCCATTTCATTTTCTTATAATGCTTTTATTAACCCTTAATTAGCGGCGAGCAACATAAGTCGAGTTAAATAAAGCTGGACTATGTGGCGGCGCTCGACATAACTCGAGTGGCAATTTCAGCACGTAATGTGGCTGAGAGAGAGAGACAAGTGGTGGCAGGAGACTAGCGAGCGTATGACTGCTCCAGACCACCGCGGCGAACCTACTGACACAAATCTCAGCTCCCTCCTCCCTCTCTCACTCGCTACATACTCAATTATGTACTGAAAGTACCGAATTACCTGCTTTTTGCACTCGCGTTGCACGGTTATTGCAAGAAAACTATCCATCATACAAGGATCGTTATGGTGTCATTCGAAAGCTCTGTTTATGCCCTTTCAGGGATAGGTACTTGTTTTACGTTCTGGGTCTTATTTAGGCATGAAAATGATCACGTAAACAGCCCTATTTTGGCTAAAAACACCCCGCTGTGCGGTACACATAAATAAACCGCATAGGCCGCTCGTAAGGTGTTAAAAAACTAATTTATATTTTACACAGACTAACTTAATTAATTGTGTTGACTATTCTCATTACAGGTTCCGGTGTCTCCTCACCACCATACCTCTCCATCCGAATCGCGTGGAATCCGTTGTGATGGCCTGCTGTTGCCTTAACAACATCCTACGCGTCAGGAATCGCTCTGATCGCATAGGTCTTGTTGTGGAGGAGGAGATTGCGACAGGAGAAATCATAGACCTGGTGTGTCTGGCAGAACTTCTCGACCGTGTTGGGACCAGGCCTGGCAACATCGCAACCAAAGATGGCAAGGGTCTTCGTGACAGGCTCAAACAGTACTACAACTCACCAAGTGGGAGTGTAGAATGGCAGAACAGAATGATAGGACGCACCCCATCAGAAACCTAACATAACCAAATAAAATGTGTAAATATTGTAATGAATGTTTAATTTGTATTCCATCTAATGGCCAAGTAATTTGCGTAATAAAAAAACATTAGTGTTATGATAACTTATTTTATTCAACAACATATGTATAATATCATAATAGGGGAATATTCAAATTACAAATACATAATCTTATTTACTAGCTATGAAAATGTTGGATGAGAAAATTGAACAAAAAATATTGACATATTGAAAACTAATACTTTCGACACGTTGACACAAGGAGATGAGCCGGCTTAAAAATAATCCTCTCTATCTGTGCCGTGAACATTCATGTCTAACGACTACCAGGTGCATAATTCTAGAGTTGATCTACATTTTTACCGCAGGGACTCCGGCATTCTCCATTCTAAAAAAAAAAAAAAAAAAAAAAAAAAAAAAAAAAGAGTAACTCATACCTTTCCTTATACATAAAAAAATTCATTGTGTAGGTGTTCGAGTATTTATTTCCATACTCTTTTCATAGGTTTAGTAATATATTAATAATATCTTATATTCATAAAGTACCCAATAAATTAAATGCGTAGCCGGCAATTATTGTCTTTCATACAGCTTAACCCTGAAATGTCCTGTCTAATGACAACCAGATGCCTAATCTGATGGTTGACCTACATTTTTGCTACAGTGACTGCGGCCATCTCAATTCTAAAAAAAAAAAAAAAAAAAAAACACGGCTTCAAGTAACTCATACCTTTCCTTATAAATATAAAATTCATTGTGTAGGTGTTCGTGTATTTATTTCCATACTCTTTCATTGTGTAGGTGTTCGTGTATTTATTTCCATACTCTTTCATTGTGTAGGCGTTCGTGTATTTATTTCCATACTCTTTCATTGTGTAGGTGTTCGTGTATTTATTTCCATACTCTTTCATTGTGTAGGTGTTCGTGTATTTATTTCCATACTCTTTCATTGTGTAGGTGTTCGTGTATTTATTTCCATACTCTTTCATTGTGTAGGTGTTCGTGTATTTATTTCCATACTCTTTCATTGTGTAGGTGTTCGTGTATTTATTCATTGTGTAGGTGTTCGTGTATTTATTCATTGTGTAGGTGTTCGTGTATTTATTCATTGTGTAGGTGTTCGTGTATTTATCATTGTGTAGGTGTTCGTGTATTTATTCATTGTGTAGGTGTTCGTGTATTTATTTCCATACTCTTTCATTGTGTAGGTGTTCGTGTATTTATTTCCATACTCTTTTCATAGGTTTAGTAATATATTAATAATATCTTATATTCATAAAGTACCTTAACCAGTAACATTCATGTCTATTAATATTATTTATTATTTATTTATTATTATTTTGATGAATTTGATTATGTGTATAAGAAATATATAACAATCATTTTCTTTGTTAAAATTGTATATATACTGTATATATTGTACCGCCAATGTATCAGAAATATATATTTTTTTTTATATACATGTCTTTGCTGACTCAATTTACATTTTGACTGTACTGGAACAACAATTATGATACATTTTAAGTAAATAAGCTAACTCAATTTGAAAGTATAGTTTATCAACAATGAAACAGGGAAGAGAAGAAAATAATAGAAATTTGTAGTTTTGTTCTTAATACCTTCATTTAAAAAAAAATAAAAAAAAATCATTCAATTTATGTCGGCGACCGACCGTGCTGCTTGACGCGCCAGGGGTTTGCAGCATGGTGTCCATCGTTGTGGCTGGTATTCCTGGTGTTGGTTGTGCCCCTGGCGTCATCATTTGGAAGCCCACAGGTGAAGGTGATGGGGCTGGCATCAACTGGGTTGGGTGAGGCTGACGTGGAGGTGGCATATGGTAGGGGAGTGTATAGAGTCGAGGCTGATGGGATGGACCTGTGACAGGGACAAGAGGAGGCTGTCCCTGAACCTGTGGAGGAGGAAGGGTCTGACCCGGCAGTTGTGTCATCGCCGCCCGCGGGTCGTCCGATGGATACGCAACTGGCACCTGGTATTGGACAGGCGGATAATTCAACGGTGCGACGTAGGTGTTGGTGGTTGACACACTTGCCACAGGTGTCTGCAACACCGTTACTGGTGGGTCCGCCTGTCTCGATACCACAGGAAGTATGGTTGTAGGTGCAGCCACAACTTGAGGTCTTGATGCCTTCATTCTCTGGAATGCCAGTTGATCAACATCCCCCATGAAATCCTCCACCGCTTCAGGCTCCATCCTCATCATCCTACACTCCAAATATTCACAGAAGCTCCGTATCTGGGACTGGAGCAATGATTCTGGTATATACGCATTCCCTTCACCGTCTCCAACACGTTGATGGAGTCCTTGTGCTGGCTGATGAGCTGAAGGAGTAAAAAAACATACATTAATGCCACATCAATAGTAAGTTAAATTAATGGGTGACCATGATGAAGTGTGATGATGGAAGCATGATATGTTTTTTCTTTCAAAAACTTATACAGTATGAGTAAAAATAAATAAATATATATATATATATATATATATATATATATATTTATATATATATATATATATATATATGTATTTCTATATATATATATTTATATATCTATATATATATATATATATTTGTATATATTTATATATATATATATATATATGCAGTATATATATACACATCTATATTTAATATATATGTTTGTATAGACACATATGGAAATTGTTGGAAGTATAAAACATAAAATATATAGTTTTATATCCATATTGACTATAGACAGGATTTTTTTTTGTGGACTACTATTGCGGTAAAGATTACGATTAAATGCTTACTTTGTTCAAGTACAGGGGATCATCTTTGGATGGACGTCCACGTTTTGCCCCCCTACCTCTCCTGTGGGTTGAGGGAATGACAGGAGAGTTCTCCATTGCCTGCCCCATCGCTTCCTCCACCTGGGCTACCTCCTCCTCAACATTCACGAAAACCTCCTCCTCCTCCTCCTCCAAGTTCTCCTGGGGCCGCGATCTTTTCTTGATCTGAAAGTCAAATACAATAAATACCATATCGAACTTATAAAACATTATAAAGTCAAACATATTAATAATTATACACACAATAAAAAGTTAACAATATAAGAATGAAAATATACGTTATTATATATAGCAGATGGTTTCGTATATCATTGTTCATACCTTCTGGCTGCTGATCCTGGGTTCCTTTTGGGATACATTTTCCTTAAGGAAGGAAAATTTATTCCAAATCCTCTGATCCCTCATTGTCATTTGCCTAGCGCCGGACCCGCTCTTCCGGTTGAGAAGTTTGCCGTAGCGTGTCCTCATGTTTTGGTAAAACTTTGACACAATATTCGCTGAAAAGGGAACGAGAGAGTGCATTAAAAAACATCAAGAGAATATGTCAATATTTTGTGAGATTGAGGGAAGATAATTTAGCAAACAATACAAAGGGCAAGCACAAGAAATCGACTGAAATATAAACAAAAATCAATTGTCAAGTTGTTATATTATTGTGTAAATATATTCATAGCACCACGTTGATCACACAAACCATTATATATATTTCCAAATAACTCATAGCCACTTAGGCTACCTGGTAAATTTATTTGTTTCCCTTTCTTCTCGAAAATGCGGACCTTATACATTTTGTTGTGGTAACGAGGGTCCGACTTGGCCCATAGGGCTGGGTGGTTGTGGACCCAGTCAGCCAGGTCGTTCTCCAGCCAGGTCGTTCTCCATCGCGGCAGTTATTACTCCGTATTGGGTGTCTTCGTCCGTGTCGGAGGACGACTTCTCCTGTTCTTGGGTCACCTGGGTCACCTGGACGTCGCTGTCATCTTGGGGCCTGTGGACCTCAACCGGCACGTCGTCCTGTGTGATGAACAGTTGCTGGCTCTGCTGGTTGTCCTGGTAGCCTTCCACGTCCATTGTCGCCACCTCTCCTTCACTATCCTGCATGGCATCTAAAATTTGATGGGCTTGGAGGACGGGCGTCTCACTCCGAACCTTTATCGTGGTCGCCTTCTTCTTGGGCTTGACCCCCTTCTTCAGCGTTGTTACTGTCTTGGGACCCATGTTCAATTGGAGAGTGTTGGTTAGTTTGGGGAGTGCTGGGTGGGTTGTTGACTGGAAACTGTGGAATGACCTTTTCTGACCTGTACCGCGGTATATATACCCTGTGACCTTACCCCACCTCTGCCAGACGTACAACGGATACCTGAGAATTTCCGGTGCTGTCACACGAGCGCTTTTCCCGTCAATTTTACCTGATCAAGTTATTTGTCAATATTATTTGGGATACTTTTGCATACATAGGTAAATATAGTGAAGGTAAAGTATTTTGTTAGTTATATTTCAATATATTTACATTTGTCTACCTTTCAGACAATAATTGCTTGTAAATATTCCTAGATACAGGGTTAGTGTGACTCCAACAAACTAAAACTGAGATGGGTTGGGTGTGAGGAGGATCTACCCGGTGTGGGCCAGCAGACCCCCGTAATCTTGTGTTAATCCCTGACCATTTTGGTGGGGGCAGTACTCAAGGTATTAGTGAGTTGGGCCTCTAATTGGGCCTTGTAATTGGGGTTGGGTGTGACACGGATCTGCCTTGTGTGGGCCGATCGGTTTTTTGCAGACTCCCATTTTCTTATGTTCTTATGGTCAAACACGCTTGACAGGGTGATAATCCCTTTTTATTACACACCTCGCCGAACATGCTCTTTGGCCTCGGTGAGGTGTGTCGTGAGCCTTCGGCGACGTCGCAAGGCCCTTCGCATGCATCGTGCAGAACATACCCTTGGTGGGTATACTCTTGGCGAGTATTCATCCGCACGCTGGCGATTAATCGACGAGGAAATCGCCTATTATTACTGTGCATCGGCAATGTTCTCAGAACATCTGAGAGCATCGGCGAGCCATTGTGCGAATTTCAACGTTTTTTTTCGTGAGACACCCTCGCCGATGTCGCCGATACCCTCCGACGGCCTCGACGATCCCTCTGCGATGTTCGCCGATGCATGCGAGGTCTACGATCCATCGCCAGTCCTCGTACAACATTTTGAACAAACCGAACATTTGCGACGTCCCGCGAGGGCCTTTGCGAGGCCTTGCGAGTCATACGATTATTATGCGAGGGTATACGATTTCTTTGCGACATGTCACGAATGTGCCAATTTAGTGGTGTCGGCGACGAAAATCGTGAGAAGTCGCATCAGTGGGAAAGGGGCATTTTTTTTTTTGTTTTTTCTATATTCCAACTTACTTCCTCTCGGGCATAGGCTGAGAGCCTTAACATTCACCGCTTTACAATGAACAGTGAAGCCCGTGAGGTCTTGTTCCAGTCTAGGGAGTGAGACATGTGAAGCACGTAGAGTACAACGAGCACCTGCCATCTTGCCTTCACATGAGGCACGGTGCTCACTCATGGCCCGAAACGACCCCATCTCTGAAGCCACCTCGTTCCCGTGCTTCACTGTCTCACCCCCTACACTCGGACTATCACACTTACACACACACAACGCCACCTGTTGAGCAGATAACTCACCAGGCATTGCACCCCTATAGCATATTTTGAATATGGGAATATTCATACAGTGCTATTTAATCAGGGAACAATGAGGGTATTTTATTGACGTTTCGGTGGGCTTGTTGTAATGCACTGATACCAGGTACAGCACAAATTCTATCCCAATAATATCTTCCCATTGATACATCGGGATTTGAACCCGGGACCTTTGGATTACCAGGCCAGTGGCAAGACCACTCCACCACACCTCCCCTAGTAATCTTTCCTATTTAATATTTACTAAATAACCATAAGCGTATATATAATATAATAGCCCACGTATTGTAATTCTTTCCATAATTAAGGCACGCCAAGTGTTAGAGTAAACTTGATCAGGCGTAGCCCCAGACCATGTGCAGGCTCCAGACATACCTCACGAATCATTTATGTTATTCTGTCGCTTGTGTATTATTGCATATTAATGTCGTATGTAATTTCTTTGTGTTATTCCATCCTGTGAATAAAATACTGTTTTGTACTATTCGTATAACTTTATTTCATTGTGTTTATTCGTAGTTGTATACCACTTACTTATGCTTCATCCTGTTGAGTGAGGTTCACAAAGACCAGATTTGTCCTAGCATAATATGTAGTACTACATAATATAGGATACAAGAACGAAAAGGCAAATTACTCTATGGATGGTAGATATCAAAAATACTGATAAAGAAAAAGACTTAGGAGTAACAATCTCAAACAATTAATAACCCAGACAAGTATGGAGTGTGTGATGTAGACAAGTATGGAGTGAGTGATGTAGACAAGTGTGGAGTGAGTGATATAGACACATGTGGAGTGAGTGATGTAGACAAGTGTGGAGTGAGTGATGTAGACAAGTGTGGAGTGAGTGATGTAGACAAGTGTGGAGTGAGTGATGTAGACAAGTGTGGAGTGTGTGATGTAGACAAGTGTGGAGTGAGTGATGTAGACAAGGGTGGAGTGAGTGATGTAGACAAGGGTGGAGTGAGTGATGTAGACAAGGGAGGAGTGAGTGGTGTAGACAAGGGTGGAGTGAGTGATGTAGACAAGGGTGGAGTGAGTGATGTAGACAAGTGTGGAGTGAGTGATGTAGACAAGGGTGGAGTGAGTGATGTAGACAAGGGTGGAGTGAGTGATGTAGACAAGTGTGGAGTGAGTGATGTATACAAGTGTGGAGTGAGTGATGTAGACAAGGGTGGAGTGAGTGATGTAGACAAGTGTGGAGTGAGTGATGTAGACAAGTGTGAAGTGAGTGATGTAGACAAGGGTGGAGTGAGTGATGTAGACAAATGTGGAGTGAGTGATGTAGGCAAGTGTGGAGTGAGTGATGTAGATAAGTTTGGAGTGAGTGATGTAGACAAGTGTGAAGTGAGTTAAGGAATATATCAACTTAACCCTATGAGAATCATGAAGCATCTCAGCAGTTACTTCTGGTTATCAGTAGATGATTTCATGTAATTTAGAATGGATCTGTGAGATTTATAGGGGAAAAGACTATCTCAATTAACCCTCGGACTTCCATATGCCCAGGTGAAGGTATTGAGAGATAAGCCTATACAACGGCACCACGTAGCTACTTTCTACTTTTCCTATTTTCTGAAGAGCGTAGAGAGACGGGAGAAGGAGTGTTGGAGAGAGGGGAAGCTGTTGAAGGGGAGTTGATAGGATGAGGAAGTGAACGATGGCCGTCCATAGCCACAGCTATGGAATGGGTGAAAAAGAAATTAGAGACACAGGCACAGATGGAGGGATAGAATCCGAAGGAGGGTAGTTTAGAAATTAAATGTTTGTGCCAGACTCTATCGAAAACCTTCGATATGTCTAGCACAATAGAAAAGGTCTCACCGAAGTCCCAAAAGGAGGATTAACACGAGTTAGTAAGATATGAAAGAAAATATCCAGTAGAGCGATCCTTAAGGAAACCATACTTATTACATCTCAATTATTATACTATTTACTAATAAATCATCATAACCATCTTTCATATAATTTTAAGATAATATACTTACTATGAATGATATTATGTAAGCAACTATTCATGAGAGGGGGTAATCATTGTAACTCTTTGTAACTTCCCCCTACTAAAACCAATGACTCAGGTTCCTTTCCCCAATTCAAATTCAAATGAATATAGAAAAGGTGGGTGAGGGTGAAAGAAGGGAAGTTTTTATTGGTTAAGTAGGAGAGACAGTGGTAAAAGTGAGAGCAAATAGAGTGTCGGGGCTTGACCCAACGTGCGTGAGTTGAGTATTGGGCTGGATCAGTATGGCTTGCCAAGAAGGGGGCTAGGAGGCTGCAAGATGAAGGCAGGAGATGGTGGTGTTGATGGTGGTGGTGAAGAAGTCGATGGTGTTAATGTTGGTGTTTAACGAATTCTTCCATGTTGAAGGTCTTTCTCGATCTTTTTGGGTTTTTCTTGGAGCTCCTGATCTTGAACAGCTGACTTTGGAAGATCCTTAGACCTTCTACTTGCTCTGGTGTAAAAGATGAATCAGGGGTTGCTTCGGTGTTCCCCAAAATGGTTCTCCATAAAGGTGATTCAGGGGGGGACGTCCTCTTGGTGCTGCATCCTTGACTCCTTCTTCCTCGATCGTCTCCACGTCGACTATTTCTCCTATGGTGGACACAGTGTACTCAGACGACGTGGAGGGGAGTGCCACCGGATGATCAATGGTGGCAGGTGCTGGAGTCGAGGCTGCTACTGGTCCGGTGATGTTGACTGCTGATGGAGGTGGCGATGCCGAGACTGCAGGAGGAGGTGGTGGAAGGCTGCTTCCTTTCCCACACTATTAAGCCTACTATGGCACCTTGATGTCGCCCAAGCATCTGATCGTATGACCAATGACGGTCACGTGGCTGTAAGGTGTTTCGAGGTTGCCAAAGCAGGTGAGAGGTGTGGAGAGGTATTGAGAGGTTAGATAGACATTAGCCACGAGCGAGAGAACATAGCTCAGAGATTCCTCTCAATATAGGGAATTCTCTATTTACTTATATTTAGTACTTCTGTATACTATTTCAGTTTGTACTTGAATATACATCAAAGTGGTTTTGGACCAGAGATCTTTATTTTCCCCCTGTATCTCTATATAATATGTATAGAGTATAAGTGGGGTGGTGGCGGCGATTATACCTATTATCTATCATCATCTATCAAACTACAAGCAGAGAGAGGAACGAGAGCTTCAATCAACCTATAACTAAAACATAATATCTACATATCTTAAGGCCATCGACACCTTCAGTCAGCCTTATATGGAGTCAACATCTAAACCAAGATAGGAGCGTATCTCAAAACGTCTTCCTAGTCTTATTACCCATACTTACAGTGACTGTCAACAGTCATACGTAACATGGTAGGCAGGGGTGGTCCTCATTAATATTTTATTAGTTGAGGCGGTTTACACCACGTTCCTTCGAAGAATAAAATAATTATCAAGCCTATACACTCAACCATTCTACCAAGTATCTACAGTATCCAGTATCTACAATTTGATCCAGTTTTATCCGGTCTACACTACAAATCATCTAGCAGCTCTGCATTCATTGTTTCCTGAGCTCCTCTTCAATAAATCTCTTCAACTACAAGTCTCTACGGCGATTCCTCTGTGAGCTGCCAGCAGACGATTTCGGAGAGAGAGAGAGAGAGAGAGAGAGAGGCTGTATACATCAACTGTGCTGACGGTGCTGACCGCGCAGTGCGCTGACCGCTGACTCATCAACACTCAACTTATTGTTCAACCCTGACATAACTCAACACCATCTCACTCCTCACTGTGAATGCTGTATAAAATCGTCTCTCCTAGCTGTGAATGCTGTATGAAATCGTCTCTCCTAGCTGTGAATGCTGTTGAAAATCAGCTATCATTCAACACTCATCAAAGTGCTAGGTGTGTACAGTGAATATCAATCATCTATATATTTTATTTCACGGTCAAATTTATGTCCGCATGTCTAGCGAGAGTAATTAAATTTGCTAATTATGACTCATGAGATGAGCTTTCCTGGCATTTGCGTGTTGTCTAACTCATGTAAAATCGTCGGTCAAATGGCGGTCACTTCATCATGTCATTCAGTCAAAACTCCACCTTTTAATAATGTCATGGGTGTGAGATGTGGCATCCGACCCCCTGATCGTGGACGCACATACACACAGACAGTCACTCAGTTGGTGACTCAGTCAGTCACTCTATCACTCTTGCAGAGTGTATAAGTGTGTGCGAGCTGCGGTAATTTCCAGATGTTATATTAAATTGTTATTCCTAAGTGATAACATTCTTTTTACGACTTTAGAGGGGTTAATTTCCCAAGTCAGTAATATTCATTCATTTTTCTTAAGTTTCTTAAACCCGCACTTTGATCTAGGCGGTTGAGTTAAATTCATTTGAAAACATCTGAAGTTTTAAAGTGATTCTAATATTCATCAATTAAACACTTTTCTTATCTTTTTTTATAAGTGCGCGAGTGGCTTAGGCCTATGTCGTTTCGATTTCGACTCGTTCGCGGCAGCCTAGGTAATTGAGTAATTTTGTTCTAGCTATTTCTAAGTGCGTCATTTCAACATCTTTATTGTACGTACAGTGTGATTTTATTTCTTCTTAACATCAATTTGTGATTTCTAACGAGTTTATCAATTCCATCTTGATTTGTTTTCTTTCGCTGGCTAGTAGGCCTATAATGTTTCTTTTGTTGACACGATGGTCGATACTAGTGCTTTCATCCGAGTGCGAGTTTGTAAAGATTAATTTTCGGGTTTTAATTAACATAATTTTGTCCAAATTGTGGACTCTACCGAAATACACGCGTTTTCGATTTTATTTTAGAGTTTCTTTTGAATTGATTTTTGAAAGTTTGATTGATTGATACTTTCATGGAGTATTCTATTTTGGAAGCGTTCAATTAGTCTTTTATTTTCCGTTCAGTATTTTCTTAGTGAATTATATTCCTTTCAATTTTGTTTTGCCCATTTGTTTGTGTTTTCGTGTTTGCCTTTTAATATTGCTACGGGCTATATATAAATCTGTAATTTTTCGTTCGCTAATATTGTGGCAAGTTTTTTGTTCATCCTCATGAGGATATTCCTAAGTTGAAAGTATTTTCCCCTAGCGTTTAATTTCGAGTTAATTTTCTTTGGATCACAGGATATTGTTAGTCATGTGTTTTCCATTGTGTTTACGAGTTACTTACTGTTCAATTGTTTTATCTTAATTCTAATTTGTCCGATTTTCTCGGAGTTGAAATCTTATGTTTAATATCCGTAGAATTATTATTTATTATTTTACACAATGGAGGTCAAGCAACATCAGATCTTTAGTTTGGGGGAGCCCAGTGAGATTAAAGCAATCTATTATTTAGTATATTTGCATGAAACATTGGCTATAGTTTTTCTAATATAGATGTTTGATTTCATTGTTTTGGCTTTGGCTTATTTTGGAAAATAAGTTTTGGAGTGTGTTTGGAAACTGAAATAAATTTCCCGGGTATACAGATAATTTCTATTTTCGTGGTCTTAATTGAAAAATCGGCAATAGAGGAGAAAGGAAATATTATATATCCTATTGAGACCACCTTTGAAAATGGGTTTTTCTCAACATTGATGTGTTGTGTGGAATTTTATGATTCTATGATAAAATAAAATATAGGAGTTAATTTATAATGTCTGTATGTATGATACTTGAATTGACTTCAAAGCGTTTCTATTTTTGGATTTTGCTTCGACGAGTGTATGATTTTATTTTATGTTTTGGATTGGCCATAGGAAATGCATTATTTTGGAAAACGGGTAGCTCCCGGATGAACAAATTTATTACAATTTTATTCGAATTGTCTATGTGATTTTATTTGCGAAATTAATTTTGTTTCCAGATTAGGAAGGTACTATATTACACACCACGGGCTTGTGGCTTGCTGTGTTAAATATTAATATATATCATATTCCTATAGATAGGATGTTTCTTCCTTTTAATTTTTATATCAGGTTTTAATTTTTTGTTTTAATTCGGTTTTATCAAACTTGGAAGGTTTTAATATGTGTTTTTGTTTTTATTATAAAACTTGGATGGTATTATGATACAAAACACAGGATTGTGGAATTGTGTTTATTACTATGTGGTGTTTTTCCTATGGGTAGGAATTTGATTTGATTTGATTTCGCTACAATTCTCCCTACCAATAAATGCCTACAGTGGCCGATAGAGGCGCTGAACGCAATGTTTACTGCGGTGCATTGTGGGAAATTGGCGACATCGCGGACCTATCCACCCTCCCTTCCTTCAACATTTTTGTATTATAATCAGTTAGTCAAAATGTCTGTAGCTGATACATACTTTGGTCTACCAATACCACTTTATCTAATACTACCACTTTATCCACAGCAACCACTTAATCCACAGCTACCACTCTATCCACCACTAACATTTTATCTACCACTATCACTTTATCTACTACTACCACTTTATCCACCACTACCACTTTATCCACCACTACCACTGTATCTACCACTACCACTTTATCCACCACTACCACTTTATCTACCACTACAACTTTATTTACCACTACCACTTTATCTAACTACCACTTTATCCAAAACGACCACTTTATCCACTAGTACAACTGTATCCACCACTACCACTTTATCCACCACTACCACTTTATCTAACACTACCACTTTATCTAGTAATACCATTTTATCCACCACTACCACTTTATCCACCACTACCATTTTACCCACCACTACCACTACCACTACCACTTTAGCCACCACTACCACTTTATCTATCACTACCACTTTATCCACCACTACCACTTTATTCACCACAACCACTTTATCTAACATTACCACTTTATCCACACTACCACTGTGGTGATGGGCTGGTCTATCAGAGTGAGAACTGAGCGATCTCTGCCATACCCATAGCTTACTCTGACTGTTCCTTTTACTTATATATTTTCTAGATCTCAAGTGACGGCGTCTCTTCCGTGGATTGACCTCCCAATCTACCAAGATTGGAAGCCAAAGCGTCACATTTTCCCTTTGCCCCTCAACTTTCTCTTCGTAATTGGTGAGGGGCACAGGGCCCTGGGTGGGGCTTTGGTTCCCGGGCGTTTCCGCACCCTCCTCAGCTCCCCGCCATGGAGTGGCTTCGGTCGCCCAGGCTTTATTGTGGTCGGCAGGGAGGGTTCTGTGGGGGCGCTTGGTTATGGCCTTGGCCTTGCTCGGGGCCTTGGGGCTGTTCGGCCAGGCAGCTTGGGGATCAACAACAACAACAACAACAACACTACTACTTTATCTAACACTACCACCTTATCTAACACTACCACTTTATCCACCACTACCACTTTATCCAAAAATACCACTCTATCCACTACTACAACTTTATCGACCACTTTATGTAACACTACCACTATATCTAACACTACCACTGTATCTACTAATACCACTTTATCTACCACTACCACTCTATCCACCACTACCACTTTATCCACCACTACCACTTTATCTACCACTACTACTTTATCCATTACTACCACTGTATCCACCATTACCACTTTATCCACCATTACCACTTTATTCACCACTACCACTTTATCCACCACTACCACTTTATCTAACACTACCACTTTATCCACCACTACCACTTTATCCACCACTACCACTGTATCTACCACTACCACTTTATCTACCACTACCACTTTATCCACCACCACCACTACCACTTGATCCACCATTACCACCTTATCTAAAACTACCACTTTATCCACCACTACCACTTTAGCTAACACTACCACTTTATCTAACACTAGCACATTATCCACCACTACCACTTTATCCAAAACTACCACTGTATCCACTACTACAACTTTATCTAACACTACCACTTAATCTAACACTACCAGTTTATCTACCACTACCAGTTTATCTACCACTACCACTTTATCTACCACTACCACTCTATCCACCACTACCATTTTATCTAAAATATAAACATGTAGAATACAAAAAAATCGAGATAACTGGGTATTGTTGATGTCGACAGTCGTAGCTCCGGCGCTAGTTCGGAAGCGTCCACCAGAGGTTTCAGGTGAATTCTTGGTATTGGGTTTTTATTCTTTTGGGGTTTTCTTAGTGGTATTTTGTTTGAAGATAATACCTATAGTATTTTTCTGTTTGCAATTTTGGTTTGTTCATTGTCTTAGCAACTATGTTTGCTTTGTTCAATTTTTATTCCGTTTTTTATAATTTTACTATAACCTATATATTTTATTAACAAAATACTTAAAACATTTCCATTCCACTTCTGATTTGTTTTCAACTGAATTTTTTGTTTAACTTAATTCCTTTACTCTCACATAATTTTAAGTATCTGCCTTGCGGTAAATTAAATACACAAGATTTTAGTGTGGGCGTATTATATCTCAAGATTATACTATTTACTATAAAATCATTATATTTATAACCATCTTTCATATAAATTTAAGATAATCTACTTACTATGAATGATATTATGTAAGCAACTATACATGAGAGGGGGTAATCATTGTAACTCTTTGTAACTTCCCCCTACTAAAACCATGACTCAGGTTCCATTCCCACACTATTAAGCCTACTATGGCACCTTGATGTCGCCCAAGCATCTGATCGTATGACCAATAACGGTCACGTGGCTGTAAGTTGTTTCGAGGTTGCCAAAGCAGGTGAGAGGTGTGGAGAGGTATTGAGAGGTTAGATAGACATTAGCCACGAGCGAGAGAACATAGCTCAGAGATTCCTCTCAATATAGGGAATTCTCTATTTACTTATATTTAGTACTTCTGTATACTATTTCAGTTTGTACTTGAATATACATCAAAGTGGTTTTGGACCAGAGATCTTTATTTTCCCCCTTTATCTCTATATAATATGTATAGAGTATAAGTGGGGTGGTGGCGGCGATTATACCTATTATCTATCATCATCTATCAAACTACAAGCAGAGAGAGGAACGAGAGCTTCAATCAACCTATAACTAAAACATAATATTTAATAGGGCTCCTTCATCATTGACGACTTCGCCTATTAATGGTAATAGTCGCCATTCAACATCCTGCGCCAGCATTTTGAATAGCCCGCGCGGAAGTATCATGGAATACTCGTCATAAGTGCACGCTTAATTCCCTTATGGGATCGTCATTTTGATCGGGTACCCTACAGACAAAAACTCTGTAAAAAATAACTTAATATCTGTTATCATATGACTTGCCATATGCGTGGATTTCTCATGTTTCACTTCCCCGAAACCAGGCCCTCTAGCGGCCATCTTCATCCTTCCTACTTCCGCGGCCTTACGATCAACATCGTACGCTTCATTCGAAGTTCGCAGAGCTTCTAGTGAGTCCTTACTCATTTGTATACATCTGTGTTGTAGTAACAAGGTTTAGATTAGCTAGCACGGCTGCCAGATTGGTATGTCAGCAGGAAGTGTGTTAAAATAGGGTACCATTGTTGTCACAGGCGTCTACGGGTCCCAGATCGTCGTACCGCGTGTGTTATTGTTGTGATATGCCTTTAGCTGTTGTCTTCAATTAGCTAGAGGGCGACCACTCTACAAGGCATGATACAGACTGTCAATATTGAGGAAAGTACATGCCATGATCTTCAGATATCAGCAAAAGCTCTGGTCTAAGGGTGTCTGCACTTGGTGCTCCGCCTTCCAGGGTTCGTGTTTTGCTTGGGCCCCTTGGGTGGGCCTCCCTCTTCGGTGTGCTGCTGCCGGGTTTCGGAGCGTCGTCTGCCGGGATGTTCTTCGTACCTCATGGTCAGCCTAGTTAGGGGTCTCCGGCGTAGGATTTAGGTAATTTAGGTTCTAAATTTTCTGTCGTTGTGTTATGCCTATCTTTGCCCTTGTTTATGTTCATGCATGCGGGCATGTTCTATGGGGTAAGGGAGACGTCCCTATATGTAAATTTTTATACTATGTATGTGTGGGACTTCGGTTAATGGGGCTGTGCCACCCCCATTTCCCGGTAGTTTTTGTCTGTTCCGGCGGCCCGTGCGGTGGGTCTAAGTTATCCGTCTCTAACGGGTAGGAACATTCAAGAGATACCGGTGTGGTTTAACTGAACTACTCTCCCGGCGGAATTGCACTCCTAGAAGGGCTACGAACTCGGCCCGTCGAGTTAACTCACCCTGACTGACCCAGTGACACGTTGAGACTTTATCGCCTGCGGCGCCACGAGTCGAGTGTACACGAAGTGAGAAGATTAGTTTTGCAAACTCCTTCATTAATGATCAGACACTAAAAGGTCAAGGGACCTGTGGCTCTCGTCACAGGTGAGTAGTTGAAAGTCAGCTAGAAGGATCCGGCGGAAGGTTAGAATAGTGGTACACTATAGCTAATTTTCCGCCGGATTCGGGTTAGGATGTTTTAATACCTCGCAGGTTATCCTTATGAGCATTGATTCCTGGAAATTTTTTCCAGGCCCCAGAGACTGCTTCTCCGGCGGAGTTGGACAGCGGATCCCGGCAATGGGGGGGGGGGAACCTCTCATTAAGGCACCATGCCTCGATTTGAACTTTGTGTTACTCCTACCTGCTCCCTTTTGCCCATTTTTGCTCACAAACTATGCATAAAGTGCGTCAAATGTTTAGATCGTTCTAAAGGCTTATGGTTGTCTAAACGATGCTCGATTTGTTCCGAGCTGAAAACCGCCTTAGTGGCCAAGAAAGATTTACCATGCCTGGCAGCATTACACGAGAATAAAGCTACATTTAATTCTTATGCAAAGGACACAGCTCATAAGGCACTTCACTGCGATGACGAAGTTCTATGGGAGAATCTCATTATCAAGTCACCACTGGTTAAACCCAGTTCTTCCAAATCTGTAAGACCTAAAGTCAAATCGAAAGACCTCAGCAAGGAGGTAGTGAGTAGTAGCAGTGATAGCGATGTTACCGAGGTTCCCCCTCTAACCGTTCCAAGAGGAGGCGCTCGCCCTCCCCAAGGCGGAAGTCGAGGTCAAGGTCGAAGCCCCCCCGCAGGCAATCTCGCCACTCCTCCTCGGAGCCTTCCCGGTCTCACAAACGCCGGAGAGAGGACTATGAGGACACGTCGAGCAGCCGGCGGGACACTCCGCCTACCCCTACCCCCCCCCCCCCCCCCCCCCCTCTGACACGCCTATATGTGATTCAGGGGAGTCAGAAGTAGGATCGGAGATATTGGATACCACACCTAGTCATGAACAATCCTTGAGTGTACCTCCTAATGTTACTTTTGCCATACCAAAATTGAATTTTGTCCCTCGTAGTGTTAGGTCAACAGGACCGTGTAGGGTTCTAGCCGACCAGTACAGGGGTTATCCGGCGGGGTCCCTTTTCAGCTCTCAAGTGACTCAAGACTCCCAGCCCGTGGTGGCAGTGGGTTATTGGCGTCAATCTGAACCCTCTCTTTCTCTTCTTAACGTCATTCCTGAACACACTGAGGACGGTAACATAGACGCGTTACCTTCCTCAGTGCCAGATTTGCCATGGCCCCCGGCGGATAATTAAGTAGACATACAAGAGACTTTGGAGCAGGGTGAAGAGCCGGCGGATGGGGTGTTCTCCCCGACTCCTCAGTCCCTCCCAAGTAATAATTCTGAGGCTGGTTCCCACTCGTCTAAAGACTCACACGGGAAATGGATGACTTCTGATCAGATAAGTGAGTTAGTGCATAAAGTTATGCAACAGTATCAAATCCCTGCCTCTTCGGATCCCCCGGTCAATCTCCCAGCTGCGCCCCTTAGCACTTCTGTTGTCAGACCACTAGATCCTCCAGAATTCAGTCCTTCTTGTCCAACCCCGGCTACCAGGCACTACAGTGACGGTGACGCTAGCTATGTCCACCCTAAGGGTTGTTGCGGATGTCCCCCCACCTCCTTTAGATAAGGCACCTCTGAGGAAGGGCCCCATGGCCCTCCTCTATGGTACTGACTGCTCTTGGGTACCTGTGTTACCAGAGAACCCCCTTTTAGCTCAACCTTCGGTGTCAGGGGACCCTCCAGTTCCCGGCGAATGGTCCATTGAGATCAATAAGAACCGTAAATTTAGGGCTAAAGACGAGGCAGGGAGGGTGTTGGATGTACTGATTAAGGGTGTACCAAGTTCGTACAACCCTACTTATTTTGTTTATTCAGCCGCGCCGGCCATTCCTCCCGCAGCATCTGCAAGGCTATTTGCTGATTGGTCTAAGGCTGATGGCATCAACGATGTCAAAGCCTTGAATGCTCTTACGCCGGAGTTGGCTACAACTCCGGTCCTTGACCAAATGCATACTCCGGTCCTGCAGATGGGGCAGGTAGGAGTAGGCCCTTGGGTAGATTGGGAGTTAGAAGCTCAGGGTTTGGCTGCTACTATTACCTCAAAATCTTCTCATCAGATCCCCCAAGAAAATCATGCTTACTTTTCCTTGCCGGTCCCTTTTCTCCCCCCCTCCCCCCCCCCCGGCTGCTCACCTAGAGAGGGATTTTAAGTTATGAAATAAGGCCTACCGGATGTTCTCTCAGTATTTGGTGACTCACCAAGTAGGCGCCTCTATTTCACGTACCATCTCGGCCATTGCTGACCCCCAAGTTAGAAAAGCTACTGAGCTGTCTCGAAGACTCTTGCTTCAAAACTCCATTAAGTCACTAGGGGACATTAGAATTGCAATATTAGAAGCGGTTCGAGCCCGCCAAGATCTGAGAGTCCATCTGGTGAGAAAGTTGCCGGCGAACATAGGTCGCCGGGTAACTCTCTCCCCGGTACTTACTGCCACCCTCCTTAACTCTGATACTTGGAGTCTGTTTTTTAATTTGGTGAGTGGGTGGAAGCAGGTTACCTCCCAAGCTAGGAAGGACCCGGCTAAGAAGCCTTTTCATAAGTCAAAGGGCGGTAAGAAACCTTACCAGCCCCAAGCTAAGCAATCACCAAGAGACCCCAGACCACCTCCTCAGCAGGGAGGTAATCCACATAAACCCAAACAAGGAAAACAGTCTGGGTATAAAGGTAAGGCCCCCTACAAAGGTACTCAGGGCCCTGCATCAGCCAAAACTAGTCAAGCGTCCGATGCCAACCCACCTCCCCCTCCAAAAAACTAGCCACTCTTACTCCCCACATCCCAGTGCCGAGCTCAAAGACACAGGATTGGGGAGTTGCCTTGAAGGACGAACCCCAGTTGTACCTGGGTTCGTTCCGTTCATCCCGCTCGGCCTGGCCCAAGCATACCTGGGCCAGGAAGGTAGTGAGCAAAGGAATCACCTGGCAGTGGCTCCGCCGGCCTCGACTGCGTCAGCCGCGGGAATAATTATACCAAAGTGTCTCAGGAGGAGGAGGAGGCCCTACTGCAGGAAATGATTGCCAAACAGGTTCTTATTCCAGTCAATGCCAGTCAGCCAGTGTTCACGTCAAGACTCTTCTTAGTGCCAAAAAGGGACAGTGTGCAGATGCGACCAGTTCTAGGCCTCTCACAACTGAACACTTTTATAGAGAATTCACCCTTCAGGATGTTGACTGTTCAGCAACTCAGGCTCGCACTTCCGCCGCAAGAATGGATGTGCTCGATCGATCTCAAAGATGCCTATTGGCATATCCCTGTAAACAAGCGGTTCCAAAAATTCCTCGCTCTGAGGGTCCGGCACGAGACTTATGTCTTTCAAAGGATGCCGTTCGGATTGAACCTAGCACCGAGAGTATTTACCAAACTCGTCAGGCAAGTTCTTTTACCCCTGTTAGTTCGAGGCTTACAGGTGTTTTGGTATCTGGATGATTGGCTAGTAGTGGTAAACTCTTTGGAACTATGTCAAGATCATGTAAACCAAGTGTTAACTCATGTACAAAACCTAGGATTCAAAGTGAACTTGGCAAAGTGTCACCTTGTCCCCAAAAGGACAATTCAGTGGATAGGGCTGGTCTGGGACACCTCTACTCTGACTCTTACTCAGAGTGTGGACAACTGCAGCAGATTTCGCAGGAAAATGTTCCGGTTTCTCCACAGTCTGGATACGACCAGGAAAACGTGGGATTACCTGATCGGCTTTCTCAACTGGATTCAATTAACTGTCAAGTTGGGCCGACTGAAAGCCAAACGATTAATCCTGGAAGGCAACAAAGTGTTCCCTCTCTTGCCGGAGAGGAAATTATGGCCAATTCCTCTGTTAATCCACAACTTACTCTCGGTCTGGACCAAGCGCAAAGTCCTCTACTCTGTCGTGACATGGGTTTCCCCCCCTCCTACGGTATGGGTAGACACAGACGCCTCGGGGACACTGGGTTGGGGATATCAGTCAAGCCTAGGACACCAAGGTCAGGGCATCTGGTTGTCAGACAGCCAATCACATATCAACAAGCAAGAGCTTTTAGTCCCCCTCTTTTTTCTCCAAACTCACGGCATGACATTGAGAAACAAATCAATAGAGGGCGGGTGCCCATCCCCGAAAAGGGTTGAAATAGGGGAGCTATCCCCCCGCCAAAGGCGGCTTTCTAGGGCCTTTCCTAGCTGATGCTGAGAGGATTGGGTTCTAGTCATGTGGTGATGGGCTGGTCTATCAGAGTGAGAACTGAGCATTCTCTGCCATACCCTTAGCTTACTCGGACTGTTCCTTTTACTTATATATTTTCTAGATCTCAAGTGACGGCGTCTCTAACGTGGATTGACCTCCCAATCTACCAAGATTGGAAGCCAAAGCGTCACATTTTCCCTTGCCCCTCAACTTTCTCTTCATAATTGCTGAGGGACACAGGGCCCTGGGTGGGGCTTTGGTTTCCCGGGCATTTCCGCACCCTCCTCAGCTCCACGCCATGGAGTGGCTTCGGTCACCCAGGCTTTATTGTGGTCGGTGGGGAGGGTTCTGTGGGGGCGCTCGGTTATGGCCTTGGCCTTGCTCGGGGCCTTGGGGCTGTTCGGCCAGGCAGCTTGGGGAACAACAACAACAACAACAACAACAAATCAATAGAGTTCCGAATGGACAATCAAACTGCATTTTTTTTTATTCAGAGACAAGGCTCAGTGAGGTCACGAGAGTTGCTGAAGGTTTTAGAACAAATTTTTACCCTAGCAGACTCACTAGGAATTTCCCTGCATGCCACATACCTCCCCGGCGTGGCGAACGTCTGGGCAAACGCTCTCTCTCGCCGGCGGAGCACTCTAGTAGAATGGACAATCGAACAGGCTATCTTCAACAAGATGATTGCAACGCCGGCCCTCCACAAGTGGACTTGTTTGCGTCCACAGAGAACCACAGACTCCCACTCTTTCTCACACGTCACAGGGTAACCCCGGCGGGTGGACCCGATGCATTGCTGGTGGATTGGAACAGGTGGACCTCAATCTATCTGTTTCCTCCACCAGACTCTGTGTTAATGTGCAAAGTCATTCATAAGCTGAGGGATTACCGGGGCCGAGTCGCACCGATCGCGCCTCTTTGGCCGGCCCAGGTTTTGTACCACCAATTGCAACAGTGGTGCAGGACCCCGGTGTCCCTCCCAGTCTCCGCTTTCCACTTGGAAACGATTGGCAACCTTCGGACCTCGCTCAGCTTTGCCTTATGGATATTTACAATGCCAAATGGTTAACTCAATTTGGGCCAAGCGTCACTAAGAAGTTATCGAACCAGTACACTCCGTCTACCAGGAGACAATACCAATCCCATTGGAAAACTTTTACAACCTGGATTGTTGAGTCAGGGCAAACAACTGCCTCGGGAGCATTAATTTTCAAATACTTAGACTACCTTTTCGAGCAGAAACATGTTTCAGTCGTAACATTAAAAAATCATTTGTCTGCCATTAGAACCCCCTTCCTTGATCTCACTGACTTTTCCATACCGCAGGCAGAGGAGAAAGGTTTTATGAGGGCATGTTTCAAGTTACGTCCACCTCCCCGTCAGCTCATGCCCACCTGGTCACTTGATAAAGCCTTAGAATTGCTTCAATCACGCAAGTATAATAATGCGCCGGATTTTGACTCACTTTTGAAAAAGGCTGTCTTCCTCATGGCACTTGCCACCGGGAACCGGGTGTCTGAGCTGGCGGCGATGAGCAACGAACCAAACTGTCTCAGGTTTGGGAGACTGCACGACCATGTTCAAATCGCGCCGTCTCCCTCTTTTATTGCTAAGAACGAACATTCGGACCATGTTTTTTCTGAATATTTCGTCCCGGCCTTGAAGAGAGGCCTCACTCATCACCTTTTATGTCCTGTGCAAGCACTCACAAAGTTTATGAGGGCTGCGCAGCCTCGCCAACCAGGTGCTTTATGGGTAAACCGAATAGGTAAGCGTGTGACAAAACGGAAGTTAGCTTCCTTGCTTGTCGACGTTATCAGGGAAAGCAATCCCGGCGTGATAGGCAGGGCTCACGATATCAGGAAATGGGCAGTATCCCTCAGATTTCTGCAAAAATTTAAATTGATGATATCAACTTTGGGCTTCCAATCATACGTTCCTTACACGCTACCTGTCTGTTGCTCTAGATAAACCAAAGCGTACCTGTGTAGCTTTACGGCAACGGGTACAGTAGGTAATGTTCTATTATAAGTTGTTTTGCTTTAAATAAGGATGTGGGGGGTGCGGAATAGCCCATATCTCCTCTGTACCCTTGGAGATTGTGATGTATCACGAGCTGTGATAGGACGGGTTCTACAGTCCAGTATTAATTTGATTGTATTAATTCTAAGAAGATATATCGCATAGTTGCAACTATGTATGTTTTTTACCAAAGTGTACAAATATATTTACTGTACAAATAGTTTAAGGAGGGAACGAATAACTACTGCAGAGTTAGAGTTCTAGGGGACACAAGCGTGTCCACGTATTTCATGCATACGATCAATTGCAACGATCTGACCATGAGCAAGCAGTTTCTTAATGCCACGCACAGCTTGCAAATCTTTTATACCTTTTTTATGTTGTATTGCATACAATAAAACTTAAGAAAATGTTATACGGATTCTTCTTCCCTAAGGTTAGGATATTTTATGAATGTCCCGCCTCCAGTCTTGATATTCAGGCGAAGTCATCAATGATGAAGGGGCCCTATTAAATTATAGGTTTGATTCGCGAAGGGAAGTAGAGAAAACCTAATATTAGTAGGGCCCCGTAATCATTGACGACTCGGGCCCTCCCACCATCCCACTTCCCATTCACTGATTTCCATAGTTTATTCTTGGTATATCAGTGAAGGACGAAGATGGCCGCTAGAGGGCCTGGTGTCGGGGAAGCGAAACATGAGAAATCCACACATATGGCAAGTCATATGATAACAGATATTAAGTTATTTTTTTATTTTTTTATTTTTTACAGAGTTTTTTTCTGTAGGGTACCCGATCAAAATGAGATCCCATAAGGGAATTAAGCGTGCACTTATGACGAGTACTCCATGATACTTCCGCGCGGGCTATTCAAAATGCTGGCGCAGGATGTTGAATGGAGACTATTACTAATAATAGGCGAAGTCGTCAATGATTACGGGGCCCTACTAAATATTAGGTTTTCTCTACTTCCCTTCGGGAATCAAACCTATAATCTACATCTCTTAAGGCCATCGACACCTTCAGTCAGCCTTATATAGAGTCAACATCTAAACCAAGATAGCAGCGTATCTCAAAACGTCTTCCTAATCTTATTACCCATACTTACAGTGACTTTCAAAAGCCATATGTAACATACTGGCGATATGAGAGTACGGTATATTATGAGAAGAGAAATGCTTAAGAAATTTGGAAGTAAAAATAGTTTAAAAACCTTTAGAGATAAAAGAGATGATAGCAATTGGACGATAGTTGGAGGGTTGAGAGCGGTCACCCTTCTTTGGAACAGGTTGATTGACAGCGAACTTCCAGCAAGAAGGGAAGACGTTGTAGGAGAGACAGAGACGAAAGAGTTTGCCTAGGCAGGGTTCTTCCAAAATTACAGGCTCACTATCGTTCGCCAGGAAAAAAATAGACACCTAAATAGAGCGAAAGGTCTTAATATTGATAACGAAATGGGGCGAATGGTCTTAAAATACCCAAACTAATGGACCGAATGTCTTAGAATATGAAAACTAATGGGGTTAAACATGAGGGAGAAGGGGGGATCAGAAAAAACGACCCATCCGCCCTTTACCCATTCAGTACCGGTGACATCCAGTATATTAATATTCTGGTAATTATTAAACTATTTCATTCAGCTTAGGAAAGACGTCTACCCATTAAATATCTACAGACTCTCAATTAGTTCTTGTAGCTACCATTTGATCCTTACTATGCTGTATAAAATCGTCTAGATGTAGTTGAAATCAAAGACCAAAGAAGTCGCCGGTACATAAAGGGTTAAGGGGAGATTTTCATTTATTTATTTTTTTCTTCCGGACTCCCTTCTGCCTCATGTTTAGCCCCATTAGTTATGATATTTTAATACGCTCGCCCCATTAGTTTGGCTGCATGGGTGCTTAACCCCTTCATCACCATCATGTAATTGTCATCATATTCTGGTTACCATTAGACGATTTACCATAGTTTATAATCTACCTAAACAACTCAAATGGGTAAATACGATCTCCATAAGCCCTCTTAGTATCTTACGCCCTTCTTAAGGGGCTATAGTGGCCGGTTTTTTGGACTAATAATTCATTTATTTTTTAGTTTCCTCGCTAGACCTCCATCAAGCTTAAAACAAAAACACCCCCTAGACCCCCCCCCCCCCCTTAAAGAAAAATTTGTACATTTATCGATAGAAAAATTTCCCAGCCGAAGGCCGGTTCCTCTTAAAATTACAGGTTTGCTATCGCTCAACAGGAAAAAATCGACACCTAAATGGCACGAAAGGTCTTGAAATTGACAACGAAATGGGGCGAAAGGTCTTAAAATTGACAAACTAATGGAAGTAAGGTCTTAAAATCTCGAAATGAATATGCTAAACATGAAGGAAAAGGAGGTCTAGAAAAAGCAAATTTTACCCCCTTAAGCTGCATAACATCATCTAATTTTAGCCAGAAACAAAGGTAAAAAGAGGTCATGGTGCTGAAGTGGTTAATCAGTCGCTAACAACCCCTACAACAAATCATCAATACAATATCCGTCAATAAACTCCACTACATCAAAATCCAAAGAAATAATGGTTCATTTTGGTCGACTTTTTAAAATTTTGTATTATTTCTTTAGTTTCCTCCCTAGACCTCCATCAAACTTAAAATATCAACCCCATGATCCCCCTTCAAGATATAGTTGTACATTTTTGGGTAGAAAAATGACCCGGCCGAAGGCCAATTCCTCCTAAATTACAGGCTCGACACCTAAATGGCACGAAAAGTCATAATATTGACACAGAAAAGGGGTGAAAGGTCTTAAAATTGCCAAACTAATGGGCTGAACGTCTACATATCTGAAAAAGGAATGGGGCTAAATACGAGGAAAAAGGGGGCCAGAAAAACCGGCCCATCTCCCCTTAACTCATGTACCAAATTTAGAACCTCAAATTAAGCTAGAGGAAGTGAGCCAAAGAGAGACAAACTGAGGGAGAGGGAGGTTAACCCCTTCTGTACCGACGCCGTCTTTTTAAGTTCATCTAGCTATATTTTGAGGATTTTGTGTAGTTTAAGAAGGATCTATGACAGTAAAAAGAGTTAAGTGGGATAGTTCAAATCTTGCCAATAGTTGCCAATTGTTGGAGGCCCTTTTTAAACTGTACAACATTGTCTAAATTTTGTTAGATCAAAAAAAAAGTCGCTGGTTCAGAAGGGGCAACATGTGTCACATGTGGTGACACAGGGCAGGGGTACGGTCGCGCTAATAAGTCCTGTCTCAGCTGTCATTACGTTTGGCTTGCTCTGTGCTGTATTAATGTCTGTTAGATGTTTAATAGGGGGGGGGGGGGTAAGTGTAGGAACATATTTGTATATTTCACTTGATATGAAGATATGAAGCTTAGATATTGTTGATACCAATGATTGATCAAAACATACTTGGTGCCGCAACATCATTTATTAGTGCAACTGTACAATTAGCAGATGCCGCAACACCTGTTGAGTGAGAGCAGCGGCTGCACTACTACGTACGCAGGGTTATCAAATCAAGCCCGCTAGATAGTAAATAAAAGACGAAATTAGCTAGAATAATGCCACAATCTCTAGAATATCACTCCAAAATGGCTCAAATCTCAGGAATATCACTAGAATTCTTGACTCTAGATGTAAGCATTTGCCGCTAGATGGAAGTAAATACCTCTAGATCTAGCGGGAAAGTAGCTAAATTGGCAATACTATATTGATTTGAGAATTCAGCAGATATGAGAGTTGCCAGTTGGGACTTGATCGTGTGTTGGAACAACACCGTGTGATTTATCGCGTTATTTCCTCGTGTTTAGTCTCAATACGGGATAGTTGCTGCTGTTACCATTGACTCAACATCATACTGGTGCGTTGTCAAGATATACAACAGCTGAGCAAGTTCAAAATGTTATTCACGATGATGACCAGCCTGGATCACACAGTTTCGCTTCTCCTTTGGGTTTCGAGACAAGCCGGCCCCTTAGCGAACCGGCCCTAGTCAACCCGGCCCTTAGCGAATCGGCCCTAAGGTCAGGTCAGGTGAAGGTATTGAGGGATAAGCCTTTACAACAGCACTTCGTAGCTACTTTCTACTTGTCCTATTTTTTGTTTTCTGAAGACTGTAGAGAGGGGAAGTTGTTTGGAGTGGCTTTGTTATGTGTGTTATTAGTCCTGTATACGCGACTGGGTGCGAGCATGTGAAACACGCTAGGACGTACTACCACACCCACTAAATGTGGGTACAAGATAATTCGCCCTATTTGTTGTGGACTTGCCCCGCGATTTCGACCCTCCGCTAGTTCGCCCCGTTTATAGCAACCCCCACCCCCCTTCCTACCTAGGAGAGTACTGGAGAATTCCCCCGTTCTACTGCGCGTCGTACAAGGCGACTAATAGGAGGGATGGCGATAGACTTGTGGACCAACAGCCATTACTATGCATTAAAGTCTTTATCTTAGCACTGTCTCGGTATGGCACTGCCGAGGCTGGTGGGGTGCGGATAGGTGCCACAGGGGGCTTAGTCTTACCTGGGCGCTGTTTGGCACCACACCTGTCTCGGTATGGCACTGCCGAGGCTGGTGGGGTGCGGATAGGTGCCACAGGGGGCTTAGTCTTACCTGGGCGCTGTTTGGCACCACACCTGTCTCGGTATGGCACTGCCGAGGCTGGTGGGGTGCGGATAGGTGCCACAGGGGGCTTAGTCTTACCTGGGCGCTGTTTGGCACCACACCTGTCTCGGTATGGCACTGCCGAGGCTGGTGGGGTGCGGATAGGTGCCACAGGGGGCTTAGTCTTACCTGGGCGCTGTTTGGCACCACACCTGTCTCGGTATGGCACTGCCGAGGCTGGTGGGGTGCGGATAGGTGCCACAGGGGGCTTAGTCTTACCTGGGCGCTGTTTGGCACCACACCTGTCTCGGTATGGCACTGCCGAGGATGGTGGGGTGCGGATAGGTGCCACAGGGGGCTTAGTCTTACCTGGGCGCTGTTTGGCACCACACCTGTCTCGGTATGGCACTGCCGAGGCTGGTGGGGTGCGGATAGGTGCCACAGGGGGCTTAGTCTTACCTGGGCGCTGTTTGGCACCACACCTGTGTCGGCAACAGTGTTTGCATGTTGGAGCAGGACTTTATTGTTCTATAGTCCAATTGCTTAATATACAGTAGAGTCTTGTTATGGTGCTGTTAAGGCTGGTGTGGTTGCAGATACTGCAGGTGCAAGTGCTGCAGGGGGACTCTGTTAAGTCGTGCTGATACACGGTTAACACTATACCAACATCAGCCACAGTGATGACTTGGTGGGACAGTGCTGTGGCGGAACTTTATTGTTGTACAGTACACTCCAACTACTGAAAGGCAACACCGTCTGAGCCGTTACAATGTATGTAATGGAAAAATGATGTTAAACCATTGTTTGTATGTATGTATGTATAACTCTTCCCTTCCCCCTCCCTACCCCCCACCCCTAGCTATTTCACTCGGTATTTCGCCCCGAAGAATGCCAAATGTAGGATTTGTTTTTATTATTCGCGAATCTATTTGATCATATACTATCAGTATTCTCTCTCTACCATTTAACTCTCTGCTTGAAATTGTAGTGTGAGTGTGTGTTCATGCCTCCTTAAGCCGGTGTCACATAAGCACTTTTCCAGCAATTTAAGAGCTATACCCACCTGTTGATCGTATATTAACCCATTCTATACTTGTGACATCTTTTCATATCAATAATAAGATGCTTATATTTAGAAATAGAAGGATGTATAGTAATTAAAAGGCTACAGCCATATTAAATTAATAATTTTAGTTATCCAAAGCTTCATAATTGTTTGTTAATGTAGCTAGAATAAAGCGTAAAAGACGTCACAGGTACTAACAAATTTAACTTCTATTATTCTTGTGGTACTGAACATTGATAAACATTTCTTATCGAAATATAGTTTCATATGCTATCATTTTTATAAAGACCCAAAGTATTGCAAGGAAAAGGAGCTTCAACGAATATTGTCGGAAAACTCACTCGTGTGGCATCGCCTTAAATCATGTAGTAGAGTCACTGCAATAAGAATTTGGATAAGTTTGTTGATGCAAAATATATTTCAGAGTTGGGTTTGTGCAAAGGTTATCGGCAGATCCCTATGGACCCCGTTTCTAAGGTGTATACAGCTTTCGCCACTGACCAAGGTTTGATGCAGTTTACGCGCATGCCCTTTGGATTGAAAACTGCCTGTGCTACATTTGTAAGATTGATGAGAAATATAATCAAAGGCCTCCCTAACTCTAGTTACTATTTCGATAATCTTGTAATATATAGTAAGGATTGGGACTCTCACTTGAAATACCTCTGTGATGCTCCTCTCAGGTTACGTAAACAAAATGTCACCGTAGGTCCAAAGAAGTTTTTCCTGAGCTACAGTAAGATAAAGTTCCTTGTCTATATATTGGGGAAGTAATGAGTTAACACCCTTGGAGTACCGAGTTCAAGCTATTCAACATTTGTTTCTCCCTCAAACTAAATCTCAACTAAGGTGTTTTATGGGAACAATGAACTTTTACAGGCAATTCATCCCTGGTTTTGCAGAGCTGGCGGCGCCGTAGACAGATTTGCTGAGAAAAGGGTGCCATAACCAAATCAGATGGACTGAGGATTTGCAGCGGATCTTCTAGATTATGAGGGGGTCGCTCACATCTTACCCCATTCTCTGGTTGCCTGACCTGACCAAACCATTTTACCTTCGTACAGATGCAAGTATGGTGAGTTTAGGAGCAGTTTTACTACAAGAGACTGATAGTGTTCTTTTACCTGTGAGCTATGCAAGTAGGAAACGTCCATGCCATACCTAGAGTCATGTTATTTGGTCTTTATATAATCTTTAAATTATTTCCGATATGATGGAATTAAAGAACAAAATTTCCACCAACTCATAATCTGCAAAAATTACACAAATATCAATGAGCTCGTAAACTGTGAAGCTATGGTAGTTCAAACCTTCCCACCAAGCGAAGGTATTTGGTTCTATTCTGACGAAAAGTGTCATAGTACCATATATATACAGTAATTATTACTTATCCATATGCGCCTATTTTGCTTTTATAATGAACATATGAACATTTAAGAGCAATAAAAGAAGTGGGAATAGCATTTGGGGGGTGAAAAAGACGTATTATTGCCGCAAGGTCTTATCATGAGGCGAGAGCTGGAACGGCGTATATGCTCCCTCTTCGTGCTCTTAAGCGACACTGATGGCTCTGAGTAGAAGTCTCTGTGTTGCAAAGATCTCTAGCTGCCTCGCCCGTATTAAAGAGACAGCGTGAGAGAAATTCGGGCCGAAAATTACCCGATGAAAGGGGGAAAAAAGAGGAAAAATAGCTGATAATTGAGGAGGGAGGAAAAGGACACATATGTAGGAGTGGTAGCAAGTAATGGAGGGGAATTATCTCATCCTAATCACAAATTGCTTTGTTTTGAGTGCCAATGGGGTGGTTTCTAAGTTTTGTTTTATGCTCTGGATCTAGTGAGGACGGTCGCAGTACATCAGAAAAACCTCTATTGAGGACGGTCGTCATTTATGGGTTAAAAACATGTTAAAATATTTCCCCAATCATTTTGTTTAGACACACTTTCAAGGTGAAAATATAACATGCACAAAACAAAACAAAAGTAAAATAAAAAGGCAAATCTTCCAACGGTCTGATTGTCCCACCAATTAGCTGAGCGTCTATCTGGAGAAGAAAGGGGAAATATTTAGTTGACTCTTTGTTATTTCATTTTTATCTATGTGCTGGAAGGATATTATATTTTTTAATTCCATCGCATTAGAAATGATTCATACATTACACAAAAACTTAATATGACATAGTTACGTTAATGTATAAGGGAGATAGATAGATGCATTAGCTAGATAGACAGACAGACATTTGATGCATAAATTACATATCGAGACCTGACTATAAATTATATATATTGGTATATTTGTATATATATATATTGAGTGTTATGATTATCAATTTATTTTATATATTTTTATATAATATATGTTCATATGTTATTATTTTGTTATTTCTCATTTTCTATGATTCTTGTATCATTTCTCAAGTTATATTTTAGTTAGGTATAATCTTTGACATTTTAATATTAAGTTTATGTAATTGCAAGTTGCCGTGATTGTTCACGAGTCATTTACGAGTTGTTGTTGTTGTTGTTGTTGTTGTTCCCCAAGCTGCCTGGCCGAACAGCCCCAAGGCCCCGAGCAATTCCAAGGCCATAACCGAGCGCCCCCACAGAACCCTCCCCGCCGACCACAATAAAGCCTGGGTGACCGAAGCCACTCCATGGCTTTTTAGTTACGAGTAGTTACGAGTAGTTACGAGTCACTGCGAGTATTCATGAGGCACTGATAGTCACTGAGACTAGCCGGACTCACGGTCGAAATTTCGAGCAGGGGGGAAATTTTACCGGACCAGCCCGAGCCACTACGAGTGTCCTCGAGTTCAACACGAGTCGCCCGAGTCACTACGAGTCACAACAAGTCACCTAAAATTTCTCCGAGTCGTTACGCGAGTTCCAAAAAGCGCGGACTCGTGTTAACTTTGCTTCACAATCTTGAATGTGTGAACTAGGCTTTAGTGAATCTAGTTTGAAAATATATTCGCATTACGTTATCATGCTAATTGTTTCGTGGAATGAGTGATGTAGACAAATGTGAAGGGAGTAATGTAGACAAATGTGAAGGGAGTGATGTAGACAAATGTGGAGTGAGTGATGTAGACAAATGTGGAGTGAGTGATGTAGACAAATGTGAAGGGAGTGATGTAGACAAATGTGGAGTGAGTGATGTAGACAAATGTGGAGTGAGTGATGTAGACAAATGTGAAGGGAGTGATGTAGACAAATGTGGAGTGAGTGATGTAGACAAATGTGGAGTGAGTGATGTAGACAAATGTGAAGGGAGTGATGTAGACAAATGTGAAGGGAGTGATGTAGACAAATGTGGAGTGAGTGATGTAGACAAATGTGAAAGGAGTGATGTAGACAAATGTGGAGTGAGTGATGTAGACAAATGTGGAGTGAGTGATGTAGACAAATGTGGAGTGAGTGATGTAGACAAATGTGAAGGGAGTGATGTAGACAAATGTGGAGTGAGTGATGTAGACAAATGTGGAGTGAGTGATGTAGACAAATGTGAAGGGAGTGATGTAGACAATTGTGGAGTGAGTGATGTAGACAAATGTGGAGTGAGTGATGTAGACAAATGTGAAGGGAGTGATGTAGACAAATGTGGAGTGAGTGATGTAGACAAATGTGAGTGATGTAGAATGTGGAGTGAGTGATGTAGACAAATGTGAAGGGAGTGATGTAGACAAATGTGGAGAGAGTGATGTAGACAAATGTGAAGGGAGTGATGTAGACAAATGTGGAGTGAGTGATGTAGACAAATGTGGAGTGAGTGATGTAGACAAATGTGAAGGGAGTGATGTAGACAAATGTGAAGGGAGTGATGTAGACAAATGTGGAGTGAGTGATGTAGACAAATGTGGAGTGAGTGATGTAGACAAATGTGAAGGGAGTGATGTAGACAAATGTGGAGTTTGTGATGTAGACAAATGTGGAGTGAGTGATGTAGACAAATGTGAAGGGAGGATGTAGACAAATGTGAAGGGAGTGATGTAGACAAATGTGGAGTGAGTGATGTAGACAAATGTGGAGTGAGTGATGTAGACAAATGTGAAGGGAGTGATGTAGACAATTGTGGAGTGAGTGATGTAGACAAATGTGGAGTGAGTGATGTAGACAAATGTGGAGTGAGTGATGTAGACAAATGTGAAGGGAGTGATGTAGACAAATGTGGAGTGAGTGATGTAGACAAATGTGAAGGGAGTGATGTAGACAAATGTGGAGTGAGTGATGTAGACAAATGTGAAGGGAGTGATGTAGACAAATGTGGAGTGAGTGATGTAGACAAATGTGAAGGGTGTGTTGTAGACAAATGTGGAGCGAGGGATGTAGACAAGTGTAGAGTTAGTGATGTAGACAAATGTGGAGTGAGTGATGTAGACAAATGTGGAGTGAGTGATGTAGACAAATGTGAAAGGAGTGATGTAGACAAATGTGGAGCGAGGGATGTAGACAAGTGTAGAGTTAGTGATGTAGACAAATGTGGAGTGAGTGATGTAGGCAAGTGTGGAGTGAGTGATGTAGACAAATGTGGAGTGAGTTAAGGAATATATCAACTTAACCCTATGAGAATCATGAAGCATCTCAGCAGTTACTTCTAGTTATCAGTAGATGATTTTATGTAATTTAGAAAGGATCTGTGGGATTTATAGGGGAAAAGACTATCTCAATTAACCCTCGGACTTCCATATGCCCAGGTGAAGGTATTGAGTGAGGGATAAGCCTATACAATGGCACCTCGTAGCTACTTTCTACTTTGCCTATGTTCTGAAAAGGGTAAAGAGAGGGGAGAAGGGGTGTTGGAGAGAGGGGAAACTGTTGAAGTGGCTTCGTTTTGTGTGTTATTAGTCTGTATACGTCGACGAGGTGTCCCCCAACTGGGTGCAAGTATGTGAAACACGCTAGGACCTACTACCACACCCACTAAATGTCCGCATTGGCTGGGATCGAACCAAGGTCAGGCAGATGCACACGTGAGCGTGCTCTCCACTCGACTGCATGTACCATTCCTACTATGAATAAAATCGTCTAATAACAACCAGAAAATCGAACAGAAATGCTTAATAGTTTTTTGTTTTCTATGTGAATGAGGGAAACAAAGGGTATAACTGCCTGCAGCGAGTGCCTCCCCCAGTTTTGAAAGAGTGACAGGGCCAAAATTAAGGGACGTTCGAGCTAAAATGCCTGGACACACGGTGTTTGAAGCAATTTAAGTCATAGAAAGAGTATCGTGAAAGGATAAGAAATATACTTTATATACTGTAAGTGTATTAGATTATGAGATATGTAGATAATTTCCTATTAGTTATTGGAAAGTATTTATGTAAATTGACTTCTGTTTATAAATATTATTTGCAATATTACTACATCTGTGTAACTTTTAGTTTATAGCATTTTCTTTACTATAATACTTAACGTGAATGATGTAAGCATATACAGTATATATATATATATATATATATATATAACAATATGAGTTTACAAAGAAAACAAATATTATTCGCGAAATTAACAGTTAAAATGAATACCCTTAGGATTACGATGCTTATAAAGTTCATTTTTGCTGTCATTATACAATTTTATGCAAATTAAGTTAGAACCAACTCGGTAAAAGGTATCTCAATTTAGCCTCTAATTTCCTCAATATATTCCTTATGCTAAATAAAATCGTATAATAATATTCAAAATAAACTCAAAACGTGTCATAATTTTCAATGAGTTAAACACTAAAGTCTTTTATTCGATATGAAAACTATTACTAATAATTCCATAGTTACTATATGAAGTGTAACTGACTTCAAAGGCAGAAAAATATGAAATAATAAAATATAGTTTTTCTGTTAAATCGCTTATAAAAATGAAAGCACTACATGGTAATAAAGAACAAGATTAATGAAATGGTAATTATATCTACCATACACAACCTAATTTTGAAGTAAAAGGTGGTATGAATTATGTTACACATCAAAATATATTACTACTTTTGAGTTGTTTCAATAATAGACTAATCTTTAACTGAATCACTATGGGCGACGTACTCATATGACCTACGTAAAAAAATTACCATACTGCGTGTGACGTACCCACATGTTTTGGTATAATATAAATATAAATATAAACATATATATATACAGTATATATATATATATATATATATATATATATACAGTATATATATATATATATATATATATATATATATATATATGTTAGTAAAGCCAGGTAATAAATTTCTTTACCACCTTACGAGCGGCCTATGCGGTTTATTTATGTGTACCGCCCAGCGGGGTGTTTTTAGCCAAAATAGGGCTGTTTACGTGATCATTTCATAAATAAGACCCAGAAGAAAACAGTATCTATCCCTGAAAGGGCATAAACAGCTTTCGAATGACACCATAACGATCCTTGATGGATGTTTTCTTGCAATAACCGTGCAACGCGAGTGCAAAAGCAGGTAATTCGGTACTTTCGGTACATAATTGAGTAGTAGCGAGTGAGAGAGGGAGGAGGAGCTGAGATTTGTGTCAGTAGGTTCGCCGCGGTGGTCTGGAGCAGTCATACGCTCGCTAGTCTCCTGCCACCACTTGTCTCTCTCTCTCAGCCACATTACGTGCTGAAATTGCCACTCGAGTTATGTCGAGCGCCGCCACATAGTCCAGCTTTATTTAACTCGACTTAAGTGGTGGGCCGCTTTTTAAGGGTTAATACATACGAGGTTGAGAGAAATGGCAATTTCTGCGTTGGAAATTTTATTATTCAAAGTTTCCAGGTCTCTGATGAGTTTTCGCTGGGTGGCAGGAAGTAGATGAAGGAGATGAGCAAAATTCATGGTGGTACAGGGTTACATAAATGTAAATGATGATACAGGATATACGACGCGTTTCACTGGACAACCAGCATTATCAAGTAAGGATGGAATGATATAAAAGGTAAACAGGAAGCGTATATATAGAGGGTGGAGGATCAGAGGAGGCGAAAAGCAAGGGGCAAAAGTCTACTATTGGTGGAGGGGTATTTTGGGAAAGAGAAAGGGGGGAACCGCTTCACGCATGCGCACTGGATGCGGGATGGTGGTCGGTAGGTGGGGTCGAAGCTGATTGGCTGCGTGTCGAGGGGCGTGGCCTAAGTTGTGTGGCGCCTGCGGAAGACGAAGCTGAAGGAGGTAGCGCTGCGTCAAGGGCACCAGGGGGCGAGGGGGGGGTGTTAGGTCCTGTAGGAAAGTGCCTTTTGGCAGAAGGAAGGATCTGAAGGTCCAGAGTTTGGTTGTTGATGTTGGGATGTAAGGCTTGGATATATAAAGCTTCGAGTATAGGTAATCTCCTTGGGTCACTTTCTTTATCGAGTATGGTGGTGTGTTTCTCTAACTCGTTGCGTGTGAGGTGAGGGTGGTTAGGGGTGAGATAGTGGTCTTTGATGGCTCCAACCTGAAGGTGAAGAGTTAGCCGACGTGAAAGACGAGTCTGCGTCATACCAATATAGGAATGAGGTCCACAGTCCTCATAATTACAGGTATGTTGGTAAATGACGTGATCGTCGGTCATCGGGCTCTTTATCTTGGTGGAGGCTGGTTTGATGCGGAGAACGAGGTTGGAGGTCTTGGGGGATTTGTAATAAATTATTAATTTGATTTTGTTTTCCGGGTTGGTTGGGTGGACATGCTTGGAGATTATTTCTTTTAAGACGGCCTCGTCATTTTTGTGTTCAGAGGACATGTAATTGCGGTAGAAGATCTTAATTTCATTGGGGGGGTCAATGTTGGGAGGGCTTTGGGTGTACCATTTTTCAAGATGGTGGTTGATGGTGCTGGAGATGTCGGAGTTGGAGTATCCGTTATTTACTAAAACTTGGGATAGTCTTTCTAGTTCCTGGTGGGTGTCGGCCCAGGTAGAGCAGTGCGTGAGGGCTCTCCTAACATAGGCGGAGATGGAGGATAGAAGATAACGGCGGGGGCATTCACTATCGCCGTTGAGGCATTGTCCTGTGTTAGTTGGTTTAATATAGATGGTGGTTTTGAACCCATGGTCGTTCAGAGCTACGAGGATGTCGAGGAAGGGGAGTTGTCCATTGTTAGATCCACCTTAAAAAACTCGTCAGAGAATACACCCCTGGTTATGCGTACGGAACCATCAAAACTCACAAACTTGGGAACCCCCTCTGCCCCATCATCTCCCAGATCCCCACTGCCACCTACCAGATCGCCAAGGCCCTGAACAACCTCCTCACCCCCTACGTGCCCAGCCAATTCAACCTTAACTCAGCCCACGATTTCTTGGAAATTTTACGAGACGCCCCCCGTAACAACAACCACACAATCGCCTCTCTCGACGTAGAAAGCCTGTTCACCAACGTGCCAGTGGATAGGACCATTGACATGATTCTACGTCGAATTTATCATTGCCCTGATACCCCAACGCTGGACATCCCGGAGAAGGCCCTGAAAACACTACTGAAGCTATGTACCAAGGAGGCCCCTTTCCTTTGCCCCCGGGGCAACATGTACAAGCAGATAGACGGTGTGGCGATGGGCAGCCCCCTAGGAGTTCTTTTTGCGAACTTTTTCATGGGTACCATCGAGGAAGAGCTCCTAGCTGCCCAACGACCCGCCGTCTACTGTAGATACGTGGATGACATCTTCGTGCAAATCAAGGACCTCCACGAATTACAGGAACTCCAGCGTCGCTTCATGACCTCCTCCGGACTTAACTTCAGCTTTGAAAAATCTAACAATGGACAACTCCCCTTCCTCGACATCCTCGTAGCTCTGAACGACCATGGGTTCAAAACCACCGTCTACATTAAACCAACTAACACAGGACAATGCCTCAACGGCGATAGTGAATGCCCCCGCCGTTATCTTCTATCCTCCATCTCCGCCTATGTTAGGAGAGCCCTCACGCACTGCTCTACCTGGGCCGACACCCACCAGGAACTAGAAAGACTATCCCAAGTTTTAGTAAATAACGGATACTCCAACTCCGACATCTCCAGCACCATCAACCACCATCTTGAAAAATGGTACACCCAAAGCCATCCCAACATTGACTCCCCCAATGAAATTAAGATCTTCTACCGCAATTACATGTCCTCTGAACACAAAAATTACGAGGCCGTCTTAAAAGAAATAATCTCCAAGCATGTCCACCCAACCAACCCGGAAAACAAAATCAAATTAATAATTTATTACAAATCCCCCAAGACCTCCAACCTCGTTCTCCGCAACAAACCAGCCTCCACCAAGATAAAGAGCCCGATGACCGACGATCACGTCATTTACCCAAATACCTGTAATTATGAGGACTGTGGACCTCATTCCTATATTGGTATGACGCAGACTCGTCTTTCACGTCGGCTAACTCTTCACCTTCAGGCTGGAGCAATCAAAGACCACTATCTCACCCCTAACCACCCTCACCTCACACGCAACGAGTTAGAGAAACACACCACCATACTCGATAAAGAAAGTGACCCAAGGAGATTAACTATACTCGAAGCTTTATATATCCAAGCCTTACATCCCAACATCAACAACCAAACTCTGGACCTTCAGATCCTTCCTTCTGCCAAAAGGCACTTTCCTACAGGACCTAACACCCCCCCTCGCCCCCCGGTGCCCTTGACGCAGCCCCCCGCGCTACCTCCTTCAGCTTCGTCTTCCGCAGGCGCCACACAACTTAGGCCACGCCCCTCGACACGCAGCCAATAAGCTTCGACCCCTCCTACCGACCACCATCCCGCATCCAGTGCGCATGCGTGAAGCGGTTCCCCCCTTTCTCTTTCCCATACCCCTCCACCAATAGTAGACTTTTGCCCCTTGCTTTTCGCCTCCTCTGATCCTCCACCCTCTATATATACCCTTCCTGTTTACCTTTTATATCATTCCATCCGTACTTGATAATGCTGGTTGTCCAGTGAAACGCGTCATATATCCTGTATCATCATTTACATTTATGTAACCCTGTACCACCATGAATTTTGCTCATCTCCTTCATCTACTTCCTGCCACCCAGCGAAAACTCATCAGAGACCTGGAAACTTTGAATAATAAAATTTCCAACGCAGAAATTGCCATTTCTTTCAACCTCGTATGTATTAAAAAAAAAAATATATATATATATATATATGCAGTATATATTCTGACATACGGAGCCCTGTATGTTAATTTAAGAGTTAGAATTAGAGTTGAAGGAGTGTCAAACTACCCAAGCGGCGAAGCTGACTAGCGAGCAAACTAGCGAGCAAACTAGCGAGTAGGAAACCAGCTCGCCCACATACCAGCAAACAAGCCTTCACACCTGCGTGCGTCATAGGGGACCCTGCAAACTACTTCGATGACCCGACGCTATGACGTATGATCGACGCCAGGAGCTGTGAGTGGACCAGGCACCTGTTATGCAACTCGAGGAGCTATGATTGGAGCGCGCACCATCACTCGCCTCCTGATTCGTTCCTAGACCATCATTGTTTAGTATATAAGACCCGAGTTGTGGGCATTCAAATCAGTCTCATTTGGAGTTGGGGAAGGTGAACTTGCAGCTGGAGGAAGACGGGGTGAAGTATTATTATGGGTTTGTGACTGTCAGTCAGATTATATAAGTGTGTGTTAAGTGTGTTCGGTGTAAACACTTACGTTATGTTGGTTAGTGAGATATGTGATTGGGAATTAACGTTAACGCTACTATTATGTGCTTAACTATTTGATTGGGAATTAATGTTAACGCTACTATTATGTGCTTAACTATTTGATTGGGAATTAACGTTAACGCTACTATTATGTGTTTAACTATTTGATTGGGAATTAACGTTAACGCTACTATTATGTACTTAACTATTTGATTGGGAATTAACGTTAACGCTACTATTATGTACTTAACTATTTTAGTTGACTAACTTGTGGACTAAAGCAACTCTTTAAGTAATTGGGTTATGATGAAAGTAATACTATTGTTTTAGATTAATACATACGAGTTCTTTCATTTTCTTTTAATTAAGCTTACATTGCTTAACGGTGCTTAGTACGGTGATGATATTGTATCATATTAGTAATATATAGCCTTAGACTAACATGGCTGTGTTAATATTACTTCTAGTGATTTCCTAAGCTGAAGATTTTGTTTTAGCTTCAAAACATTATTTTTGCTTTTCATATTATTTGAGTGAGACCTGAATCGAATCTATGAAGCGATCCTGTAACTTAATTTACTCATAAATCAAACCTCAATGTTACGTGGTTAAGAAATACGTTTAACTAATTATTAAATATATATCTAACTTTTTATGTGACTTTGATATTAATCCTGATGATAATAATAATAAAATACTATTAACGTAAGACAATAACCAAGAATAATTACATTAAATACAAAATAAAAGGACATATAAGAAAACTATCTATTCATTTCAAAAAGGGTAAGAGACAGAAATATTCTTACTTTAATATTTATCTTTCAAGACTTTTTATAGAATTAATAGTCCTTCTTTAGATATAACTTATTCGGTTCATAACCATAGCCTACTAAGCTTCGGTTAAATAATATTTCTTTATAAATACTACATGACTTTAATTAGTTTCAGTATTTTTCATAATTAAAGAGTATCAGTCAATAAAGGACACTAAGTCCTAAGATCCAAAAGGAAAGGAAGCAACAACAGGAAAATAATTTTATTAGATTTTACTTTTGTTTTGCCTTCAGCTGACTGATACCTTAATATATATCTCTGTGCTATCTAGATTCATCAAGTTAACCACTTGAGGATCAAGATACGTAACAATATATATATATATATATATATATATATATATATATATACAGTATATATATATATATATATATATATATATATATATATATATATATATAATATATACAGTATATATATAATATATATACAGTATACTGTATATATATATATATATATATATATATATATATATATATATATATATATATATATATATAAAGTATATTTATATATATATATATATATATATATATATATATATATATATATATATATATATATATATACAGGGTGTTTCATAAATACCTTTCATAAATTTCAGAATGAATAGACCTAGCAATAATAAATATACTTTACTATGTAACGGTTTTGGAAATTTCTCATATTTACCGGGATATTACACATTTTAGTTTAAATAGGAAAGTCTAGGTGATGAACACAATCAGTAGATTACCATCACCTCAATTACTTTATTTTGTCATAAATGTTTGAACATCAATGTATTTTACAGTATATACAATAGGTGCTCGATCAATTTGCTTCATGGTTAAGAAACACACCAGGGATATTTGAAAGAGTGCAACAGTCTCTTATGCACCGAGCCCAAGCCTGTATCAACGAGGGTGGGAGAAACTTCGAGCAACTATTGTAAATACTGTAAAATACATTGATGTTCAAACATTTATGACAAAATAAAGTAATTGAGGTGATGGTAATCTACTGATTGTGTTCATCCCCTAGACTTTCCTATTTAAACTAAAATGTGTAATATCTCGGTAAATATGAAACATTTCCAAAACCGTTACATAGTAAAGTATATTTATTATTGCTAGGTCTATTCATTCTGAAATTTATGAAAGGTATTTATGAAACACCCTGTATATACCGGTATATATAAATAAATGTATATATATATATATAAAATATATATACAGTATACATATATATATATAGTATATATATATATATATATATATATATATATATATATAATTTATGTATTTATATATATATATATATCATTACATCCACAAACGTCCTTAACATCTAACCACATACACAATAAAGTGTAGGGTTAATAAATGATGTATGATTGCAACTGCCGGGAATCGAACCCGGGACCCACAAACAGGACGATAGTGCTCTACCACTTGGCTGCCAAGAAGGTTATAAGTTTAGCCCACACTCTTCGTACACATACCTTGTCGATATATAGGAACATGTACTGAGTGTTAGACTAAACCCAACCTCGATTCCCGGCAGTTGCAATAATTCATCATTTATTAACCCTACACTTTATTGTGTATGTGGTTAGATGTTAAGGACGTTTGTGGATGTAATGATATAAAAATAATTTCGTGTTAATTGACATTGCTTTCATAGTTATATATATATATATATATATATATATATATATATATATATATATATATATATATATATATATATATATATATTTATATATATATATATATATACCTGTATATATATACCGGTATATATATATATATATATATATATATATATATATTTATATATACGGTATATACTGTATATATATATATGTGTGTGTGCGTGTATGTGTGTTTGTGTGTGCGAGAAACTGTGTGGAAAAATATGAATATAATGAAGATTATTTATGCACTCTTATTACTATTGCATTGTCTTCCTTTCAGGAGGAATGGTAACCAACTGCATTCATCAACCCCCAGTCAGTGTAGTACACATTTGTCACAAAGAGTAAGTAAAAGAGTCATTTATTGGTGCACACAAGGGAGAGGTCCATATTTCCTTCAAACTTCAATAGCCACATGGCAACTATTACCACTGAGAAGAAACCTCTATGTGAACTGTGAAAGAAGAAGTTAAAGATAAAGAGACATCTCACCAAGCACATGATAAATTACACGAGGGAGAAGAAGCGTTAGTGAGACAAGAAGTTCACCCGAAACAATTACCTCACCAGGCACATGGTATCCCACACAGGGGAGAAGAAGCACCAGTGTGGCTTGTGTTGCAAGATGTTCGCCCGGAAGAGTGCAATCACCAGCCACATGATGACTCACACAGGGGAGAAGAAGCACCAGTGTGGCTTGTGTTGCAAGAAGTTCACCAAGAAAAGTCAACTCACCCGCCACATGGCATGATGACCCACACAGGGAAGAAGAAGCACCAGTGTGGCTTGTGTTGCAAGAAGTTCGCCAAGAAGAGTCAACTCACCCGCCACATGGTGACCCACACAGGGGAGAAGAAGCACCAGTGTGGCTTGTGTTCCAAGAAATTCACCCAGAAGAGTGATATGATCCGCCACATGATGACCCACACAGGGGAGAAGAAGCACCAGTGTGGCTTTTGTTCCAAGAAATTCACCAGGAAGAGAGATATCACCCACCACATGATGACCCACACAGGGGAGAAGAAGCACCAGTGTGGCTTGTGTTCCAAGAAATTCACCCGGAAGAGTAATATCACCCGCCACATGATGACCCACACAGGGGAGAAGAAGCACCCGTGTGGCTTGTGTTTCAAGATGTTCGCCCGGAAGAGTGCAATCACCAGCCACATGATGACCCACACAGGGGAGAAGAAGCACCAGTGTGGCTTGTGTTCCACGAAATTCACCCGGAAGAGTGATATCCCCCGCCACATGATGACCCACACAGGGGAGAAGAAGCACCAGTGTGGCTTGTGTTTCAAGATGTTCGCCCGGAAGAGTGATATCACCCGCCACATGATGACCCACACAGGGGAGAAGAAGCACCAGTGTGGCTTGTGTTGCAAGATGTTCGCCCAGAAGAGTGCAATCACCAGCCACATGATGACCCACACAGGGGAGAAGAAGCACCAGTGTGGCTTGTGTTTCAAGATGTTCGCCCGGAAGAGTGGAATCACCAGCCACATGGTAACCCACACAGGGGAGAAGAAGCACCAGTGTGGCTTGTGTTGCAAGAAGTTCGCCCGGAAGATTGACATCACCAGCCACATGGTGACCCACACAGGGGAGAAGAAGCACCAGTGTGGCTTGTGTTGCAAGATGTTCTCCCGGCAAAGTGAAATTACCAGCCACATGATGACCCACACAGGGGAGAAGAAGCATCAGTGTGGCTTGTGTTGCAAGATGTTCGCCCGGAAGAGTGGAATCACCCGCCACATGATGACCCACACAAAGGAGAAGAAGCACCAGTGTGGCTTGTGTTGCAAGATGTTCTCCCGGAAGAGTGAAATCACCAGCCACATGATGACCCACACAGGGGAGAAGAAGCACCAGTGTGGCTTGTTTTGCAAGAAGTTCGCCCGGAAGTGTAACCTCACCAGGCACATGATGACCCACACAGGGGAGAAGAAGCTCCAGTGTGACTTGTGTAACAAGAAGTTCACCGTGAAGGGTAGCCTAACCAGCCACATGGTAACCCACACAGGGGAGAAGAAGCACCAGTGTGGCTTGTGTGACAAGATGTTCGCCTGTAAGGGTAACCTCACCGGCCACATGATGACCCACACAGGGGAGAAGAAGCACCAGTATGGCTTGTGTGATAAGAAGTTTCCCCATAAGTGTAACCTCACCCACCACATGATGACCCACACAGGGGTGAAGAAGATCCAGTGTGGCTAGTGTTGCAAGAAGTTCGCCCGGAAGAGTGACCTTACCAACCAAATGATGACCCACACAGGGGTGAAGAAGATCCAGTGTGGCTAGTGTTGCAAGAAGTTTGCCCGGAAGAGTGACCTCACCAGCCACATGATGACCCACACAGGGGTGAAGAACCTTTAGTGAAGCTTGTATAAAATGAGATTCAAACTAGAAAGTAATCTCTCCTAACACGTGGTGACCCACACTTGACAGAACAAGCACCATTGCAGATTGTATGTCATGACGTTCAGCCTGAAGTGTAGCCTCACACTTCACATGAAATACCACACTGGAGTGAAGGCATTCAACTGTGGAGACTGTTAAAAGAGTTTTGTCACTAAAGATGAACTAAGAAGACACCTGGTGGTACACACTGGTAAGAAGAACTATGTGTGTCTTGTCTGCCACAAATACATTTTGCAGAAAAGGCAGCTCAATAACCACAGTCTTATACACTGTGGAATCTATAGTCAATAAACTGAGGATAAATGTCAGGAAATGTGAATTGCAAGATTTTGTTTATGTATGTATGTATGTATATACTCAGGCACATACCCCATATCTGGGGGTGGCCGACTCGAGACAGAGCCCAAACAGGGACAACACAACACAAAACAAAAACAAACAAAATACAAATTCACACACATCTAGGTCGCCCAGAAGACCCCGAGACCAGGGATCAATAAGGGCACTCCAGCATTCCCCTGGCCCCCGAACTCCCAGAGAAATTCCGGTCGCAGCCTGCTTGCCCACTCTCCTACGTATCTCCTCATTCCTCAATCTGTCTCTACGAGACACTCCACACATACTTCTTAAGCTGCTCATCTCCATCACGTCCAGCTTTCTTCTCTCCTTTGCCTTCAGAGCCCATGTCTCAGCCCTGTTGGTACAACTATCCCTCGATACATTACACTTTTTGCTTTCATTCCGAGATTTCTCACCTTCCACATACTTCCCATTGCTCCAAAAACTTATTTGCCTTCATATTCTCTCTGTATAACCTCCATTTCCATACATGCGTCCCTGCTTATCATTCCTCTTAAATATTAAAAACACTTCACTTGTTTCAGTATTTTCCCATCCAGCCGCACATCTAGATTCATCATAAAAGCACCTATATTACACATCATCACTTTACTTTCATTGACGTTCACCCTCAGCTTCCTCCTCCCACAAAGCACACCAAACTCTTTGACTACTCGCTGCAGTTTCTCCTCAGAATCCGCCACCAACGCTGTTTCATCAGCAAACAGCAACTGGTGAAACTCCCAGTCTCTACCTATTTTACCTACTAAACCTAATCCTCTACCTATAGTTCTCATTTTCACCTCCCTCAGCACACCATTCACATATACATTAAACAGCCACAGTGACATTACACAACCCTGTCACGGACCTACATTTACCTCAAATATTCAGTTAACTCATTATGTCTTACTCTAAAGCACGTTCTGCTCTCTTCGTACAATTTCTTGACTGCTCTTAACAAATATCCTCCAATCTCCTAAATCCTTAACACCTTCCTCATTGCTTTTCGATCCACACGATCAGACGCTTTTTCCAAATCCATAGAACCCCAAATATCTCCTTATGCTTCTCTAAGTACTTCTCGCATAGCTGTCTTACTGCAAAAATCTAATCCACTCTCTTCCCCTCTTAAAACCGCAATACTCTTCACCTATTGCACCTTCTGTACTCTTTATTATCCTCTCTATCAACGCCCTGCCATACAGCTTTCCAACAACTGATAATAAACTAATACCTCTATAACTTGAACACTCCTGCCGGTCTCCCTTCCCCTTGTACAATGGCACAATACATGCCCTTGACACAACAAAGCATATATTGAATAGTCTCACCAGCTAATCTATTATCACATCTCCACCCTTCTTAATACAGTCCACAGCAATACAATCTATACCTTCTGCTTTTCCCGCTCTCATTTGTTTCACTGCTTCTTTCACCTCGTTTTTCCCAATCCATTTATTCATTATCTGCCACCTGGGTGGCCTGGGTAACCTATTTCCTTCAACCACTGCTTCAATCACTGCCTCCCTTCCATCTAGTACATTTAGCAAAGATTCAAAATGCTTAGCAAATGTTTCCTCTTTTGCCCTCCTTCCACTAGTAACTCTTCATTTGCATCTTTCACCGACACTTCCCTCCTTTGTTCTCCTTTGCTTACTCTATTTACCTTTTTTTTTTTTTTTTTTTTTAAAGACCTCCGTCTACGTATTGTGAAAAACCTGTTATCCTCCGGCAAATTGTGGGGTTGAGTGAGTGAAGGGGGGGACAGTGAATGAAGGAGGATGCATGTTTTTCATAATAGGTGTTGCTAGCCCCAAACGCGCGAGCAACTGTGGCTTTCAACCATCCGACACATCCCCTTTTTACCTCCTTCCAGAACATCTTTCGTTCCTCAAAATTCTTACTCAATCTTTGACCCCACCTTTCATTTGCAATTTTCTCCGCTTCTCTAACCTTCCATTTCGCCTGTCTCCTTTTCTCCTTTTACCTCTCCCATTCCTCAAAAATACCATCCTGTAAGACCCTCTCAAACCACTGTCTCTTTTCCTCAACTACCTTTCTCACCGTATCATTCCACCACTTGCTTCCCTTCCTGATACCTCTGCCTCAAAACTTTCCTTTTACCACATACTTCCTATGCGCTTAAAGGCGTTATTTTCACTTAATATATACATGATTTCAGTTTTTATCAATAAATTAGGTTAACATCTTTGAGGTCAGTTTGAGAATATAGTAAGTCTAGATTAAGTCAGGGAGGGCTGGAGCAAACAGGCTGCAAATGTCCACACGTATTTACTGCTTGGCTCTTCCACATTGTACACTTTCAAAAATCAGTTGTGTAAAAATGGTATGCAGAAGTATATAATATTTTTGTTTTGGTTTTTGTCTAGGTTTATGAAGGAGACAGAATGCTAAACTGCCTGTAATGAGTGTCTCCCCCAAATTTGACTGAGTGATAGAGAGTCCAAATCAAAGTATGTTAGAGTAAAAAATGTTGCACACATGGAGTTGGAAGCAGTTAAAGTCATAGGATAAGGGAAAGACAGATTGGGGGAGAGATTAATAAAAGATTAGAAATAGAACTGGAGACAGGACAGAAACTTGAGAAACGCAGGAGTTGATAGGTTGAGGAGATGAGCGATGGCCGCCCTCAACCGTAGCTATGGAACCGCTAAGAAAGGAAATAAGAGACAAAAATACAGATGGAGGGATAGAAACTAAAAGTGGATATTTTGGAAATTAGAGATTTGTGGGAGACTCTATCGAAGGCGTTTGATAGGTCTAGCGTAATAGAACATGTCTGATGTCCCGGAAGGAGGAGGATGACCGGAGTTAGTACGATAAGAAAGAAGGGCACCAGAAGTGTGGTCGATAAGGAAAACCAAATAATGGCAATTTGAAAGTAGAAGACAGATGCTTAAGACATTTGAAAGTAGAAGACAGATGCTTAAGACATTTGAAAGTAGAAGACAGATGCTTAAGACATTTGAAAGTAGAAGACAGATGCTTAAGACATTTGAAAGTAGAAGACAGATGCTTAAGACATTTGAAAGTAGAAGACAGATGCTTAAGAAATTTTTAATGAAATTTAAAAAAAAAAAACATTAGATTTGCAAGTCATGAATGGGATAAAACGCTCCCATACCGAAGTAATTAAGAAAGCAATTAGAATTATTGGCTTCGTTGGTTGATCATTTGAAAACAAATCCGAAGATATTATTCTCTCCTCATACAAGTCACTGGTACGCCCTTATCTGGAATACTGCATACAGTGTTGGTTTCCACATATCCAAAAGAACATTGATAAACTGGAAAAAATACGAAGGAGAGTAACTAAATTTATCCCTAGACTTAGAAATATGCCATACGGAGAACGACTAAAAGAGTTTAATCTGTTTAGTTTGACAAAGCGCAGGCTGAGAGGGGACTTAATTCAGGTATTAAAATTATTAAAGGTCTTGACAATATGGATGTCAATAAATACTTCACAATTGACCAATCGAATTACACTACTGTAGAAGATTGGGCTGTAAGATGATCGTGGGAAAGCCTTTTCATTCACACTAGATAAAGCCTTTTCATTCACACTAGATAAAGCCTTTTCATTCACACTAGATAAAGCCTTTTCATTCACACTAGATAAAGCCTTTTCATTCACACTAGATAAAGCCTTTTCATTCACACTAGATAAAGCCTTTTCATTCACACTAGATAAAGCCTTTTCATTCACTAGATAAAACCTTTTCATTCACACTAGATAAAGCCTTTTCATTCACACTAGATAAAGCCTTTTCATTCACACTAGATAAAGCCTTTTCATTCACACTAGATAAAGCCTTTTCATTCACACTAGATAAAGCCTTTTCATTCACACTAGATAAAGTATATTATTTTCAATCGAGTGCTAAATGTATGGATTGGACTGCCTAAAATTGTTATTGAATGTTGTACTGTTCAATCGTTCATAAAACTGGCTTGATAAATATATTTCCCTTAAGGGGGGTCACCTGCATTTTGTTCTCTCCTTTTCTCTCTTTCTCTGGCTTGTATCTAATCGGCCCCATTCAGTCAACTGTTTTAAGACGTTCATCCCCATCCAGGTGTCGATTTCTTCCTGGCGAGAATAGCGAGCCAGCATTGTATGGAGAAATCCAGCTTCGCCGGAGACATTTTTCTATCGAAAAATATACAAATTTAGCTTGCTGTCAAAACAAAAACATATATATGCTGGCTCGCTACCACTCGCCAGGAAATTATTGATACCTGGATGGTGTAAACGTCTTAAAATATTGGTTCAGGGGTAATTTATCGAGAGGACTTCCCTAGTGGTTAAGGCCCCATTAATTGCTCTTTCCATTCACATATGCATAGCCTACGTGAGTTGCAGTTGGGATGTGTGTACATGCTTAGATTGATATGCAGGATTCAAAGTTGCATAATAAATCGTAGGCAGTGTCCACCATTCTTTTAACTGTCTTCGTGGTGCGATGCATAAGGTGTTGATTTTCGGTGTGAGCATCCTGGATTCGAATCCACGGACTGCCACATGTGTTTGTAAATTTCATTAATCGATTTTAGGAGTATAGTTGGTTGTTGGAAGGAACATAATAACAGTAGGCTGAATGGATACAAGCCAAAGAGAAAGGGAGAGAAAGAGAAAAAAGTGACGTGGGCTCCCTTAGCTACCAATTAACTGCTTTTACAAATGAATAGCCTCTCAACATGTACAGTACATATTGTTTATTTTGTTCATATTGACTAGGTAAGTTAGATAGATACAAGCAGTCTCCTGATTAACAATGTGTGTATTATGTACATAGTTCATAATACATACATTAACAATGTTTATATTATGTACATAGTTCATAATACATACATTAACAATGTTTGTATTATGTACATAGTTCATAATACATACATTAACAATGTTTGTATTATGTACATAGTTCATAATACATACATTAACAATGTTTGTATTATGTACATAGTCGTTACTTTGATATACCTTTTTAAGGGGGGTCACCGGCTTTTTTTTTATCTCTCTCTCCTTTTCTCTCTTTCCCTGGCTTGTATCTATTTGGCCCGATTCAGCCAACTGGTTTAAGACGTTTATCCCCATATCCAGGTGTCGATTTATTCCTGGCGAGCGATAGCGAGCCAGCATTGTATGGAGAAATCCGGCTTCGTCGGAGACATTTTTCTATCGAAAAATGTACACATTTAGCTTTCTGTCAAAACAAACATATATAAATATGCTGGCTCTCTACCGCTCGCCAGGAAAATATTGACACCTGGATGGGGATAAACGTCTTAAAACAGTAGGCTGAATGGGGCCGAGTGGATACAAGCCAAAGAGAGAGGGAGAGCAAGAGAAAAAAGCGAGGTGGGGTCCCTTAATGTCATTGTTTTGGTTAAGTATTATATTTACAATAACACTAATTACTCCAAACTAAATAATTATGTAATACGAATAGTCCTTCAAAAGATGTGGATTCACGTAGATTGATACTAATACAAACATACAGGAATGGATATAAGTCAAGTAAAGTTGTATTTGAATGTGTAAGATACGAAAAAGTTTGAAACAAATTTATAATTCCCAATAATCACTAACAATTGCATAAGACAATTACAAACTTTGGGAGCTGAAAAGGCAAACATAGACTATAGTGAAGCTTTGATGAGAGAGAGAGAGAGAGTGTGAGAGTGAGTGTGTGTTTCATAGAGTTACATACGACTCACGGCCTATACAGACCATGTGGTCCTTGCGACACAGACCGGAATAAATTATAAACATAATTGCCCATATTAATTAGAAATACAGTATAGCAAAGGCAAGGAATCCCCCCCCCCCACCTCACACACACACACACACACACACACACACACTAATTAATTCAATTATAGTCTATTCATTATAATTAGGCCAACAATCGTGACCACTAACCTCGTGTAAATTCGAGAACTTCGAAATTATTACAACAATAGAGCTCTTATTTTTACAATTAGGGGTGAGTCAAACAATAATAAATTGTGGACATTTGCAACCTATTTAGCCTTTTTAACATCTAGACTATACCGTATATAACCAACATGGAACTTAGAGTTAAGGAATATAGTGTGGGTTAGCAGTTAATACAGAGAAGCAACTAGAACATGTTTAATAATGTCAGATGTAGAAAAAAAAGCATCATGTTTTAAAAATTACAACTGTTATTTATTAGTTTTATTTGCAAATTAAATTGCATGTGTGTGTTTTATTTGTCAATGTGTATGAACGAGACAAACGGCAAAGTTGCCTTTAACAAGTGTCTCCCCCAAAGTTGAAAGAGTGACAGGGAGCCAAATTCCAGGTGCGTTGGAGTCAAAATATCTAGACACACGGAGCTTGAAGCAGTTTAACCCGTCCAGTACCAGCGATGGCAGAGAGCCGTCAGTAGATAAATCACTCCACAGTCTCTGCGACGGCAGAGAGTCGTCAGTAATATATGACCCTTGTAACTGCCAGTATCAGGCAGTGCCTGGTACCACGACCATTGGAGCACTGCTCTAGAGTTAGCAACACTTCTCAGCTTATATCCACGCCTCTACAGGCTGGGAGAGGCAGTAATCCTCCATCTTTTGAGGTGGGAAGTTGTTATAGCTTGCCATTTTGGCCTCATTGCTTGGGACTGGAGGGGACTTTTATGGTAGTACCCTATGGTACAGTAGGAGTTAAGGATGAGGGAAAGACATATTGAGGGAGAGAGTTCCAAAGCTTGCTTGTTGAGTGAAGAAAGACTGGGAAAATCTTCTCTCCACTCTTGGGTTAGAGAGCTGGACAGAATACGGGGTGGGAGTGTGTTGAAAGGCGTGTGGGACGAGGTATGCTCTGAGAAGGCTCTGAAGAACATTGATTATTCTAATAGCGGTAGAAAACGGAGAATTCAACATTGCAACTTGTAGAGAGATATTGTAGGGAGTTAGCAAGAGGAAGTGAGTCGATGAGAGATGGAATACTTTTGACTTTACCTATTTGAGAAATGCGGCATGAGTGAAACCTCCCCACACATGTGAACAATACTCGATACATAGGCGCACTGTCCTCCTATACAGAGCAAGAAGCTGAGTTGGGTTTAAGAGCCCACAGAGACGGTTGAGCACAAAACTAACTTCTGGGAAGCTGTTTTAGCAGGAGTGGTAACATGATCTTTCCAAGAAGGTCAGGATAAAATGAAACACCAAGAATACTGAGAGAAAATGAAGGGCTGATTTGTGTATTGTTGAAGAATATAGGATAGTTGTGTGGAAGATGGTGACAGGTAGATAGATGGAGAAAATGGGTTTTGGAATCATTGAAAGTATCAAGATTTTCCCTACCCCAATCGGAAATAGTTGATATATCAGAAGAAAAGCGTGCTGTAGCGTCATCATGTAAGTTTTGTAGTGATTGCATGGTGGGTCATTGTGGGAAACTAGTTGAATAATGCAAGGTAGAGTCGTCAGCATATGAGTGGATAGGACTAGAGGTACAACTGAGAAGATCATTAATTAATATTAGAAAGAGAACTGGAGAAAGGACAAAATCTTGTGTTCTTAACACAGGAGTTGATAGGTTGAGGAGATGAGGGATAGCTGTCCAAAACCACAACCATGGAACGGCCAGAAAGGAAATTAGAAACAAAGGGACATATGGAGGGATAGAAACCAAAGGAGAGCAGTTAGAAATGCTAGAGACTTGCGACAGACTCTATTGAAAGCTTTCAATATGTCTAGCGCAATAGAAAAGGTATCATCAAAGTCCCAACATGAGGATGACCAAGATTTAGTAAGATAAGGAAGGAGATCACTGGCGATCTGAATAAGACGACAAATGCTTAAGATATTTTGATTTAAGAATACCTTCAAAACCATTAGAGATGCAAGGAATGAAAGCAACTACAAAGATAGGCAAGGAACAACAGACTTAATGGTCCTTACTAGGCTGCTTGTAAAAGAAAGACAAAAATTGCCACAGCCGTCAACTGAAGGGCTTCAGCTCCAGAAAGCCTGTGGTCAGAAAAAAAAAAAAAAAAAAAAAAAAAAAAAAAAAAAAAAAAAATTTTTTTTTACAGTATATATAGTAATGGGTCCGATACTGAAACGGTCACATTACTCAGGTATAAATGCAGTCAGTCGGGGGTTCATAGCAAGATATTTGTCAAGGCGATATTTGATTGTCTGGACTGTATGGCAATCTACAACACGTCTAGGCAATTTATTCCATAAGCTGACCACTCTGTTGAAAAATAAGTTCTTCGCTTTATGTGAATGAAACGCATTTCCGACAATTTTGTAACCAACATTTCTTGTGTAATTTGAGTTATCTAGTGTGAAGTACTTACTTGCATCCATGTTGTCATGGCCTTTGATAATTTTAAACACTTGGATTAGGTCCCCTCTTATTCTGTGGTTTGTCAAGGTAAATAGGTTTAAGGGGAGACTTCCACCTGGAGGATTTTTTTCTGGACCTCTTTCTCCCTCATGTTTAGCCCCATTGCTTTTGAGATTCTAAGACGTTCGCCCCATTGGTTTGGCGATTTTAAGAACCTTCGCCCCATTGCTGTCAATTTTAAGACCATTCGTGCCATTTAGGTGTCGATTTTTTCCTGGCGAGCGATAGCGACCCTGTAATTTAAGGGGAATCGGCCTTCGGCCGGGAAATTTTTCTACCGAAAAATTTACAAATTTATCTTGAAAGGGGGTCTAGGGGGAGTAATTTTAAGTTTGATGGAAGTCTAGGGAATCAACTAAAAACCTCCCCTTAACTCTTTTAATCGTTCCTCAAACAGTCTAGTTTTTAGTCGGGGATTCATTAAGGTACTCTCTCTTCTACTATCTATCTGTATAGAGACACGTAATACAACGAGAACAATGATGCTATATTAGTACGAGTGTTAACCACATGGTGTAGTAGATTTATGCATGGACACTCATCCTGACTGCCGGTGGTTCGAGTCCGGGTGGGAATTTAAAACATGTAGTAGCTCACAAGTGGTTGTGAGATATACTTGATATATATATATATATATGTATATATATCATATCACCATCTTTTCTATCCTAAATGACCTAGAGAAGTTAATCTAGCACCCTAATCATACTCCTGACTGCCTTGGAGATCGGTCCAACATCCTTGACTCATTTATAACCTCTAAAACTGCAGCTTACATTGTAAACCTTTTCTCTCTACTGGGCTCCTCCGATCATAGCCATATCTCTGTTACCTGCTCTATCTCTCCAGTACGGCCATCCGATCCTCCTAGTTGGCGGCGCTGCTGCCGACTGGGAGGCTCTTTCACAGTAGGCCTACGTCTTTCATTTCCCATGGAATGATTTTTGATTTCTGACCGGTGACCCTCGGAGTGTGCTGAGCGCATTACCGAAGTGATCATTTTTGGAATAGAGGCATACATTCCATTTTGTTTCTCTCAGTCTAATGTAAATATATCTTGGTTTACTCACGCTTGTTCTACTGTTTTCGGCAAAAAGGAGGAAGCATTCAAATGGTACCGTCAAGCTCAAGAATCTCGTACTTTTTATGTTTCTTCCCGGAATCAAGCCAATTTGTTTCTTTGACTCGTAATTTTGTTTTCATCAATAATATATCAGAAATGGGATTGTTCCTGGGGAATCTCAAATTAAAGAGGACAAGGATGACAATGCTGAATTGTGTTGTGGAGAAGTATCTGGAGAAGAAACAAAAGGTGTATGTTACCTTTATGGACTTGGAGAAGGCCTATGACAGAGTGGATAGAGAAGGTTTGTGGAAAGTATTTAGAATATACGGAGTAGAGGGCAAGTTGCTGAAAGCAGTGAAGAGCATGTATGAGGGTGCAAAGGCGGCAGTACGTGTGGAGAGTGAGCAGAGCGAGTTATTTGACCTGATTGTTGGTTTGAAACAGGGGTGTGTGATGTCCCGTGGTTGTTTACTGTATATATGGATGGAGTCATGAAAGAAATACTATCAAGAGCAGTGGATGTTGGTGTATCGCTGAAAAGGGAGGGAATTGAGTGGAAGCTACCTATACTGCTGTTTGCGGATGATACAGTTCTGATGAGTGATAATGAATAGGAGTTGCAGGGTCTGGTAAATGAGTTTGGAACAGTGTGCGAAAAACGGAATTTGAAGGTAAATGCGGGGAAGAGCAAGGTTATGGTCTTCGAAAGGGGTGAAGTCACAGAGTGTGAGGTGAAGCTGAACGGTCAGGCTATGGAGATCGTCAACTCTTTTAAGTATCTGGGCAGTGTGTTGAGTAAAGATGGGACTATGGATGAAGAAGTGCGGGAGAGGGTACAACAGGGGAAGAGGGTTGTAGGAACGCTAAAAGCAGTAACAAGAAATAGGGTGGTCAGTATGGAAGTGAAAAAGTCCTTGCATGACAGTGTGGTAATCCCGACACTGACGAGGATGATGAGGGATGTAATAACTAACATCTTTATATCCATTTTCATTTTTTTCAAATGTTTCAAGAAGATTTCTTGCCATCATCAGTGACCTACAAATAGATAAATAAGAATGTATTACATTTTATTTGTTACTGACAAAGTTTGTAATACAATTAAAAGTTAATGCTAAAATCTTTGACTCTAAATATATAAATATAATCCACTAGAGGTGAATTCCAGGGATGAAACCTATTCAAACTACAATGTCCATTGGGATCTGCTTGGTTTTAGGTGTATGATACTGAAGAACTGTCATCAATGTGTCCTAACAACATAGAAATATAGCTTAGCTAAGTTATTTTATGTGGCGAGCACTGGCGTGTTTACCATGACTCACTATTGTCAATGGCGGGATCACTAGAAACGGGAAATGGGTGAATCTGTTTTTGTTTTTTTTATGTGAGAAACTCTTATAAATTGTATGCATGTTTACAGCTCAACATTTGGCTTCACCATTATCTGGTTAATGGACTGCGATATATAAAATTAACAGAAAACGATACTTTCATTAAGAAATAGGCCTTAGAAGCGACCTCCCTCGGCTCTTGACCAGGATAAACATTACAAAACACTGCCTATATGTTTATTGTTGGCGAGATGGGATTACTTCTTGATGTGCACCACATCTTCAGGACCTTGTTCGATGTTTTGCAGAGCTTGAGTATTGAATTGAAAGGTACTAATTAAGAAAAACCGACCTGTCCACGAGCGTGTGTGGTAGAGGCAAGTTCCCATGTTGTTTACATATTGTCGTCACTCAAATCAGCTGTTACTCGCCCAACGAATGGCCGAGGATGCCAACATCATTATAGACTAGTATTTATTTCTGGAGTTTAATGGAATTATATCGATATTGCCCATATACATATTACAGTATATTCATGCCAAGTTATGACCCTGTAGTAAACTTCGTTTTTTCTGTCATCCCTGTAATTCACCTTTAATTAATTCATTGCATATTAAGCTACACTTAAGGGAAAAGCAGAATTAGAGATATTTAGTTTGGGTTCAAGTTCCTATATATGCAGGGACTCTATAATTCTTTAGTTTACAGAGGGGCAACTGTCAATAATTTTTAAATTATCTTTGTTAAATGGAATTTAACAAACCTTAGTACAATGTTCCCTAACAACAGAAGGAGGGGGGTTGCTTAGTGGGTAACCCGTCCTGGAAGACTGATGTAACTAAGTGCTCAGCGACTCAAGTTTTAAGTGAGCGAATTGTGCTACCCAGATTTCCCGTTTAGCAACTGGGCAATTTAAACAATACACAAGTGATGAGTGTAGGTCGTCTGCCAGGTGGTCTTTAAAATGAAAAAAACAAAAATTTAATGTATTAACCTTTAAACAGCGAAGCTATGGTATTTGAAAGTGCCCGCCAGGTGAACGTTTTTTGGTGCATTCCTGACGAAAACCGTCATTTTACCATAAATATAATTATTACTTAATCATATGCGCCTGTTTTACGTTTAATATGAAGATATTAACATGTAACAGCAATAAAATAAGTGGGAATAGTATTTGGGGGGTGAAAAAGACGTATTATTGCCAACCGATCGTATCAGGAGGGATGAGCCGGCACGACGTATATTCTCTCTCTCTCACTTCCCGATCGATACTGACGTCTTGCAAGTGAAGTCTCTCTGTTGCTAGGATCTCTAACTGCCTCCCCTGTGACCCTGAGACTGCGGGCAGGAAATGTGCGCCGAAAATTACCCAATAAAATGGGGAATAAGAGGAAAAATAACCAAACTAATTGGGTGAATGTCTTAAAAACTCAAAACCAATTGTGTTATACCAGGGTTTTTACCAGGTTTGTTTATTGGTTGTGGTGAGTTCTACCTGACTGGGGAATTTCAAGATCACACAATACATGCATAGAAGTCCAATAGACGGTACAAATAACACCAAGTATAATTGTAAAGAACAGTTTTATTTATCTTAAACTCTTACTTAAAGAATCATAGATAGGTATACATGAATCCGATGATAATTTGATACAATAGGAACTGTCCTAGCATGTTCGAGGATCTAGATGGAGCTCAGGTATACAATAAGTTTTAGCTTGCCTCTTAACCCTTGTCTAGCGGGGTGTTTTGGGCTTATTTGGGCATATTCAGGCCCTCCTGAATTATAAATCCAGTATCTGCATGAAAAGAAATGTATTCAGAAAAATACTAGGCGCTAAAAGCTTCAAAATGAGACCAGGACGAGCTACGTAGCACTCATGGTTCTCATACAGTGGTACCAATAACATGGGAGTTTAGCGTATAGCGGCATATTTTTCCCAGCAATGCACACTACTGGCTACACTGCCGGCCTCTCGAGAATACAGGGAACATGAGTTAATGGGCGGCGGTAAGCCCTGGGAGTCGGCTGTCTGGCCCGCTGCGCTCCCGGCCATTTGCACTCGATTTTAACCCTTTAAAAGCCTTAATAACGCTCCTAACTTGCTGCAAATTGGAGGCGAACTTAAGTCCGCCCCCGATCTTTAAGGGTTAAACTATGAAAATAACATATAATAGATACACTATGAATCGCACAAAATAATATGCCTGTTCAACATTTATACATCACCATCAAATTTGCACAATAGACGAGGATTTATTCTAAGTCAATCATGTGGACTCTAACTATTTATGCATTTGCGTATTGACGAGAAATAAGACAGAGTCAATGGTTGGGACTCTAACATTCTTAAACACCGGCATACTGGTGTGAATTTAGACAGAGTCAATATGTTAGGACTTTAACTTTTATAAACACCGCGCACTGGTGTATATTTATTAGTGGCCCCTCCATCATTGACGAACATGCCTATTACATAAGGCATCCTCTTCAAACACTAATCCGCCGTAGTTTGAATCTACCGCGCAGAGCATTTAAAACTGAGGAGCCTTCATCATGAGCGCACGCGACCTCACTCATGGCTTCAGTCATTATGAATTGGGTTCTCACTACGAAAAAACTTTGTAAAAAATAAAAACAAAAACAAAATAAGAATAACTATCTAATAAGCTTTCCATCATATTGTGGATGTACTTGTGTGGATTTCTGACCAGACGCTGATTCAGGCGTCATTCCTCCTTCTCTGCTCTGCGTTCAGCCTGCCCGGACGTGTCTCCCCACGCTCCGCTGATTCCGCATTTGTTGCGTCCCTAGTGAGTTTTTTCTCATTTGTTAACTCCGGGATGTATCGAGTAAGTTTAGGATATGTGTAGCAGGAGTGTCCTGGGCTGGTTGCCCGCAGTGCAGTGTATTTTGGGTCGTGTGTTTGGGGCATCTATTTCGGATGTTCCCTCGTGGTCCTGTTGTGGACATGTGAACTTTTTCACAGTTAGTTAGCTTGTGTTGCAGGCGGCTTTCATTACGCGTTAGTTATTGCTGCCTTTTATCTTTCTGATGAGGTATGCTTTGCTTACTGACGTTCCCTTGGTATTTTTCTTCACTTAGTGAAGTTTTTTCTGGGTCCCGTGTCAGTCTTCCCTTTGCCGGAAGTATTTGCTACAGTGGTGTGTTGGCGGTGGTTCCTGTTGTGATATTTCCAGTGTTTGGTGTATATTTCAACTTTTATTATGCCGTCTACTTAGGCCTAGCCAGCCGCTCGTAGCTTTGCCACATGTACAAGTGTTATTGTTTATTATTTATAAATATGCCATACTGTGCCATGTGTATCCGGGTTTTAGTTGTGTATTGGCTAATTCCTCGGACTATGTTTGTTCCTGGTTTAGTTGTGTATTGGCTAATTCCACGGATTATTGTGTGGACTTAGGTTAGTCGTGCGTGGCTTCCTTCGTGTCCGTTGTACGTTCAGATGGTGTCTGATCGGGGTGGGTTTCCTTCCGGCGGGTTTTTTCTCGGTTTCACCATGAAAAAAACCCGGCCGAGAGCCGTGTTGGGCCACACGTGGTTTTAACACAGGCTGGTGTCCCCGGCGTTGAGGTGTCTGTGGCTCTCCAGGACTGCGTCTCTGTTGGTACCTGGTTTCAGGCACCCTTTGATTCCCGGCGGAAATGGCTGTACCCATCTATAAAACTTTGTTCATGCGAACATACGTTATGTAGTTTTTCTACCAGGTTTTACAAAACCACATGAAAAACCTAGCTGTTGTTAAGGGCTTTCCTCCCCGGCGATCTTTTACAAAGAAGTGGGGACAGGAACTTATGGGGTTAACTTTTTGACATCTCACCCGGCGGGTGTACCTTGGTAGGGTGGGATGAACAACTAAGTAATTTAGTTCTTTAACCAATCCATTTTAAGTGATGCTATATCTATCGCCGCCTTTATATTTACGGCGATTGAAGGTTCAATTAGGGTTAACATCGTTTTTTCACACCCGGGGGGTTCTCCTAGGTGGAGGAAATAAGGAATTTACAAATTCAATTTCGATTTAACCACTTAATTTAGTGATACAATTAGGTATCGCCGCCTTCAACCTTACGGCGCTCTTTTTGTGACAATTCGTTAGCAATCAGATCTCGTGTCAGCCTGCCCTGTGTTATTCTACTAAAATATTTCAAGGGCCGGCGTCTTTATGGGGGGTTGTTTTTGTTCCAAAAATTGAATCTTAAGACAGTCACCACCAGAAAGACTATAATCGCCATGCTGGACAATTATATTATGTCAGAGGGTATTCTTCACTTTCGTCAAAAGATTTGTTTAGATATTCTGAACCCCGCCGCGTAGCGAGCTGTGATCGTTGTGTCATTACATCTCGTTATCCGGTGGGTTATTAACACTTGTATGCGAACATGTTGGGTTAACCTTATGAGCATTAATTCCTGGAAATTTTTTTTTTTTCCAGAGCTGGGCTCCGGCGGACCAATACAGACCCGGCGGTAGTTTTCCCCACCAGTCTCTGTCATGGCTACCTCAGCCCCAGTCTTTGCTTTATGCACTACCCCTGCTTGTGCCGGTATCCCTATTTTTGCGCATACCCTTTGCATAAGGTGTGTTAAATGTCTAGACCGTTCAAGGGGTCTCTGGGTAATGCGCAATTGTTCTTTTTGCTCCCAATTAGCTGTCAAGGTCCTTTGCGACAATGATAAGACCGCGGCAGTAGCTTTAAGAGAAGTACGGCAACAGATGGCAGCCTACACTACGATTGATGTGCATAAATCACTTCAATGTGACAACGTCCCTGTTTGGGATAGATTGCTATTTGAACACCCTCCCCCTAAACGTTCCTCTAGAGTCACGAGTTATAAGCCGGCGGAGACTGGTCAGGGTTCTGTATCTTCTGCTCCTACACCAAAACGTCCAAGAGAGCCTACACCCCCGGCATCCCCCTCCTCGTCTCGGGCGAGATCTCGGTCTAGGTCACCTCTCAGACGCCAGTCTTCTAGTCTTGCCTCTTCACCAGCGAGTAAGAAGAGTAGGACGGATAGTTCCACCAGTGGTCACGGCGATGAATCCTCCAAATCTAGGAGTAGTTCTCGGTCACACCGTAGCCATAAATCCTCCAAAAAGGATTCCCAGAAACGAAAGTCCTCCCTACATTCACCAGCTTCTAGTGCCTCTCATCGTACCTCTACCCCAGACAAAGTTTGTGTTAGGTCTCAAGGGTCCAGTGCGGTGCCTGTCCCTAAAGAGGATTTACCTATTAATATTTTAACCCTGGAATTGGAAAGTTCAGGGGGTTCAATAATTGAGAATGTTTCAGACTCCCAAGAGAGTGTAGGCCAGGGCCTCGGTGTTTGGCGGTTTGCTCAGCCAGGGTCTGACCACCCACGTCCGTCTCAAACGAGTCACACAGTAGCTGATGTCCACAGGGACGCGGCGATCCCATCCTCTATTCCTGACTTATCTTGGCAACAAGGTACCCCAGCTTCGGCGGGGTCTTCTCAGGAGGATCAGGAGGAGAAAGACGAGGTTTCAATTATTTCGGAGATGGAAGGGCAAGAGTCAGGCTCAGGCTTATACGCCGCGCAGGATATTAATGATTCACCTGTAAGTTCATCATCTAACCAATTTGTTACTGCGCAAGAAATTAATGGGCTACTTACTGAGGCTTTATCTAAATTTTTTGGCCAACAACAGGAAAACCCCACAATGGACTTGGGGGCTCCCATGACAAGCTCTACGGTACGGCCTCTGATGACATCGACTGCTACGGCGGCATTGACAACTTCAAATGTCAGGGTCATCACGGATGTCAATCCACCCCCTCTAGACAAGGCGCCTCTCAGAAAGGTGGCTATGCCCTTGCTTTATGGACCAGACGAGTCATGGGTCCTTTTGACCCCCACTAACCCAGAGCTCGCCCAACCTACCTTGTCAGGAGAACTCCCGGTACCGCGTGAGTGGGTCATCCAGGGCAATAAATCAAAGAAATTAAGGGCCCTGGATAATTTGGGAAATGTACTGGACGTAAACATCAAGGCTATACCTAGTTATTATCACCAAGACTATTTTGTGTATGCTACTAAGCCAGCTTTACCCCCTGCCTCAGCTTCGAAACTATTTTCAGACTGGTCTAAGCTGGATGGGTTTAATGATATTAAGACTCTGTCAGCTCTCACTCCTGAACTTGATTTACAGACCGTCACAGACGAAGCAGCTAATCCAGTTTTGAAGGTGGGGCAGTTGGGTCCAGGACCTTGGGTAGATTGGGAGATAGAGGCTCAAAACTTTGCAACCACATTTACTTCTAAATCTTCCCACCAGATCCCTCAGGATACTCATTCATGGTTCTCCATGCCGGTAGGTTCTGCCGGCGGAGTCCCGTCAGCTTTGTTTTCTTTCCTAGCTGCCCCTAAGATTAATCTTTGTGAGCTAAAAGACCCTTTCACTACCCCTACCCCTACTCACCTAGACAGAGAATTTAGGCTAAGGGGGAAAGCTTTTCGCCTGTTCTCTCAGTACATAGTGTCTCAACAGGTGGCTAAATCTTTACTGCGGTCCACTCAGGCAATCGCAGACGCGGATGCCAGAAGATCGGTTGAGTTATCCCGGCGACTGCTCCTCCAGTCGTCGATCCAATCCTTGGGTGACATACGCACCGCCTTGCTTGAGGCGGTACGAGCAAGACAAGATCTCAGAATGTCTTTAGTTCGCAAGCTACCTGATCGCATTGTGAATCAGGTGATCATGTCACCAGTGCTTACTCCCTCTTTAATGTCCCCTGAAGTGTGGCGAACGGTGTTCAATATGGCACAGGCCGTTAAGCACAGTCCCACCCCTTCTAAGAAACCTGCATTTAACTTCCCCAAACCCAGGCCAACCGCTAAAGCTCAGCCAGGGGGATCTAAACCCTTTCTTCTGCCTAAGTCCTCCCACTCCCCCCAAGGTCAGTACAGGCATAGACAGGGTAGGTTTTCAGGTCAGAGAGGACACGGCCAGCATAAGCCAGGTCAGGGCCAGTCTTCGGCAAACACCAGCCAGCCGGCAAAGCGTCCAGCACCACCAACCCCACCATCAAAAAACTAAAGTCTCTCTCACTCCCGGTGCCAACCTTAAGGCCGGAGGAACCGAGGGTAGTACAGCCGGCAAACCCTTGTCCGCTAACTGGGTCGTTCCGAACGTGTCACAAAGCATGGCCATTAAACACTTGGGCACGGATGGTGGCACGCAAAGGCATCACTTGGCAGTGGCTCCGGCGACCTCGCTTACGTCAGCCGACAACGGCGAATTTTGTTTCTTTAGAGGTGGAGTCACTGGTCCAGGAAATGATTGCCAAGAATGTCATCATCCCGGTCCCCCCAAATTACCCTGTATTCACGTCCAAACTATTTTTGGTTCCAAAAAGGGACAGTGTTCAGATGAGGCCGGTCGTAGACCTGTCTTATCTGAACCTTCACATTCACAACGAATCTTTCAGAATGTTAACAGTACACCAAATCAGGCTAACACTTCCGCCGGGAGGTTGGATGTGTTCACTAGACCAGACAGACGCCTATTGGCACGTCTCGGTCAACAAAAGATTTCAAAGGTTTTTGGCCTTAAGGATCAGGCACCAAAATTTTGTTTTTCAAAGGATGCCGTTCGGCTTGAACCTAGCACCTCGATTATTCACGAAATTAGTCAGGCAAGCCCTGATGCCATTGTTAAAACAGGGGATCAGAGTGTTGTGGTACCTAGACGAATGGCTGGTGGTGGCAGAGACACAACAATTATGCGTCAAACATGTCAATATTATTTTAAATCATGTCAAAACTCTAGGCTTCAAGGTAAATCTGGTAAAGTCAAACCTTGTTCCCTCACGAGTAATTCAGTGGATAGGGCTGGTCTGGGACACGGCCGCTCTCACTCTGAGTCAGAGTGTGGACAATCGCAACAGGTTTTGCAGGAAACTGTTCATGTTTCTTCACACTCTGACTACGACGCGGAGGGTCTGGGAGTCTCTGATAGGCTCTCTCAACTGGATTCAACTAACTGTCAAGTTGGGCCGGTTGAAAGTAAAACGATTAATATTGGAAGGCAACAAATATTTCCCGCTCTTACCGGCGGGAAAATTATGGCCCATCCCGAAATTAATCCACACCTTGCTAGCGGTCTGGGCAAGGAGGGAAACGTTGCACTCAATAATGTCATGGACCTCTCCTCCACCAACGGTAAGGGTAGACACGGATGCGTCAGGCACAATAGGGTGGGGATTTCAGTCAAATCAGGGGCACCAGGGTCAGGGGCTTTGGTCCCACTTAGAAATCTCTCACATCAATGTCAAAGAATTACTAGTCCCCTTGTATTTCCTTCAGGCTCACGGCCCGGCGCTACGGGGCAAGTCGGTGGCCTTCAGAATGGACAATCTGAATGCAGTTCACTGTATTCAGAAACAAGGATCAACGAGGTCAAGGGGGTTGCTAAACGTGTCGGAAGAGATTTTTACTCTCGCCAACAGACTAGACATTTACCTTCCCGCATCTTATCTCCCAGGCGTAGCGAACGTCTGGGCAGACGCTCTGTCCCGGAGACAGAGCACGACAGTAGAATGGGAGCTCAAGCAACCCATTTTCAACCTAATGATTGCAGAGCTCTCCCATCCACAAGTGGATCTATTTGCGTCCGAGGAGACTCACAAACTCCCTCTATACCTCACCCGCCGGGCGAAATCGCCGGCAGGGGTGCCAGACGCCCTAGTGACAGACTGGAACAGATGGAGCTCCATCTATCTGTTTCCGCTGCCAGATGCGTCACTAATGTGCCACGTAGTGAACAAACTACGAGATTATCGAGGCTTAGTCTCGCTAATCGCGCCCCTGTGGCCGGCGCAGTTGTGGTACCAGCAATTGAAAACGTGGTGCCCGGACCCGGTATTGCTTCCGGTCGGGTATTTCCACTTAGACACGATTGGCAACCTAGCGACCTCGCTGACTTTTGCATTATGGACATTCAGGAGGCCAAGTGGCTAGCACCATACGGTAGAGATGTGACCAATAAATTAATCAATCAATATACTCAGTCTACGAAACGACAGTATCACTCACATTGGCAAGCCTTTACTTCCTGGATCATCAGAACGGAACAGAATGTGCCGTCAGTGGCTTTAGTTTTCAATTATTTAAATTATCTGTTTGAGCAGAAACATTTATCTGTGGTAACATTAAAAAATCACTTAACTGCGATTAGAGTGCCCTTTTTAGACCTTACAGGTCTCTCCATACCGGTGGCGGAGGTAACAGGTTTTATGAGAGCTTGTTTTAAACTTCGCCCACCTCCCCGTCAGCTCATGCCTACTTGGTCTCTCGACAAAGCTTTGTCTTTACTTCACTCTCGTCTGTACCAAAATACTGCAGATTTTGCATTACTCTTAAAAAAGGCGGTTTTCCTTATGGCTTTGGCCACCGGGAACAGAGTGTCTGAGCTGGCGGCGATGAGCAACACACCTAATTGCCTTAGGTTTGGCAGACTTAATGAATGTATTTACATTGCACCTTCCCCAGGTTTTGTAGCCAAGAATGAGCACAGTGCACACGTGTTTTCTGAGTTCATGGTGCCGGCGTTAAAAAGGGGAAAGGTGCATCATAATCTATGTCCAGTGCAAGCTCTAACCAAATATTTGAGAGTAGCTCCTCTTAACCCCCAAGGTGCTTTATGGGTAGCAAGTACGGGTAAACGCTTACTTAAACGACGATTAGCCTCTCTTCTGGTCGAAGTCATTAAAGAGAGTAATCCCGGCGTTGTGGGTAGGGCCCACGATTTACGCAAATGGGCAGCCTCTTTACGTTTCCTGAACATTTTTCAGTAGAAGATATCGCGTCCACTCAGTTGTGGGCGTCTAATCATACGTTTTTGTCTAGATACTTATCAGTTGCTCTAGACAAACCTTCCTTACCATGTATAGCTTTAAAGCAGAGGGTCTAGGTGGCCCTGCAGTCACTTTTGTTTATTTTCACGAGAAGGGGGGGGGGGGGGGGTGCAGTCAGTTGACATAGGACACCCTAGACCCCGCCGGAGTATGAGAGCTGTGATATAATTCAAGGTTAATGTGATATGAAAATTTCTCAGTGAGAAATTGTGCTAGTACAATGTTAGTACAAAACAACGGAGTTGTTATAGTAGTTTTAGCTGCGAAAGCAGTCTAATATTAGAACAGTGGAGATCCTTTGCAATTTCTCTCCACGATTATTTTGGGGTTTATTATGTGCACATATAAACTTATAACTTGTTATTTTTGTCACCACTCGTTGAGTGGGGTGCCTTTGTAACTACAGATCTGTGTTCAGAATCTTCAGGGTTACCCTTTTTTGTCAGGCAGGCTTCTTTGAAGCACGCACCTGCCTGAACCCCTTTTTTCTTGTATATTTTTGGTCTACGCCATATTTAAATATATTTTTCAAAAGTAAGAATACTATGTGGTTGTTTTTATTATCTGCTTTTAGAGTTATGATATGATTACGAATGTCCCCCTCCAGTCTTAGAAATCAGGCATGTTCGTCAATGATGGAGGGGCCACTAATAAATTATAGGTTTGACTCCTGTAAGGAGATAAAGAAAACCTAATATTTAGTAGTGGCCCCGTAATCATTGACGACTGGGGCCCTCCCGACCGTCCCCTTCCCATTCGTTGATGTATTAAGGATTTTGGTTTACTTGATATGTCAGTGAAGGAGGAATGACGCCTGAATCAGCGTCTTGTCAGAAATCCACACAAGTACATCCACGATATGATGGAAAGCTTATTAGATAGTTATTCTTATTTTCTTTTTGTTTTTATTATTTACGAAGTTTTTTCGTAGTGAGAACCCAATTCATAATGACTGAAGCCATGAGTGAGGTCGCGTGCGCTCATGATGAAGGCTCCTCAGTTTTTAAATGCTCTGCGCGGTAGATTCAAACTACGGCGGATTAGTGTTTGAAGAGGATGCCTTATGTAATAGGCATGTTCGTCAATGATTACGGGGCCACTACTAAATATTAGGTTTTCTTTATCTCTTTACAGGAGTCAAACCTATAATTTAGGCAGAGTCAATATTTTGGGACTCTAACTTTTATAAGCACCGACGCACTGGTGTGAAATTAGGCAGAGTCAATATGTTGGCACTCTAACTTTTATAAGCACCGACGCACTGGTGTGAATTTAGACAGAGTCAATAGGTTGGGACTCTAACCATAGAAACCTCATCACTGGTATCACTTTGTATCTATTATTATTATGGGCTCCTCGCTACACAGGGGGAGCGGAAGCACTGAAGGGATGAGGTTACAGCTTGGGGTCGTCTGAGTCTCCGTTGGGCCGTCCAAGTTGGCCTGTCGTGTGGATCAGTTGTTTTGGTTTACGGATGGATTAACTGGTATTGGGTCTTAAATGAGGCTCCCTAAATGTCATGACACTGGGCACCTCATCGGACGAACGCGAGTATAAAGTAGCACAGGGCTATAGATACTCGACTATCCTGACCGTTATATTAATCGGTGGTGAAGTTCTGTTCAGGTACTCTTGGTGTGGGGTCTTTAATATAAAGTCTCAAATGTCATGACACAGTGACGATATATCGGGCTAACGTGAGTCAATAGTATGGTCTTGACCAATTGTATATCTTCGATTGTCTATGACCTTTATAAGAGGTTCAAGGAACTCAGGGCTGTGTTAAAACCTTTTAATTGCAAGTGTCCGCTAACATGCTGTTGGACAGATGCACTAAGGACTTTTATATGGAAAGTGCCAGTTACGGTGTCTCGCAAAGTCCTGGACTAGCTGAGATGTCCCGGGGTAGGTTTTCTGGGGTCACAAGGTCACAAGTCTAGTCAGGGCAGATCTAAGGGGATTAGGAGGACCCCTTAGAAGTTTGCGGGCAGGTGATCCGGCCCTTGAGCGTAAGTAGGGCGTAAGTCTCTACTCCGGTGGTGGTGCTGGTAGTCTTTCTTCCCTTGGCTGAATATTATACGTCTTCTTTGGGCTTCTTGGAAGGTGGAAGGAGTATTAATATTCTTTCCGGGCGTTAATGGACGCTCCGATGAAATGGTGGCAATCCGGGCATCTCTTCCGGTGTTTGTAGTGGGCGTGGGAGTATCATTGTTATGGAAATAATATCGGGTCATACTCGTGGAATTTTGGTGGTAATTTGGTACAAATGGTATTCCTCCATGTGCGCATTCCATGGTTGATTATCTTCTCCTCTCCTCTGTTGTTTCATCTTTGGTCTTCTTTTGTTTGTGCCGTTTCTTGTTGGTGTGGGGTAATTTTGGTATGCGTGGCATTGCAGATATTTTATTACGCAGTGTTCTTGGTGGTGGTACTTCCTTCTGTTCTACTTCAGTGTCTCCTTTCTTTTGTACCGGAAATCGTTCTCCTTGGCGGCAGCCATCTTGTCTTTCTCGTTCGTTGATATCTTCTCGTAAGTTGTTCCTTTTGGTATATTCCATCGTTGTTGACTTTTCCATCTTCTTCTTAGTTTCCTTCTGCTTATCATTGTTCTTCTTGGTGGTGGGCTTGGGGGCTTTAATGCGGTGTTTTGTGATTGATTTTCCCCTGCTACCTCTGTTCGTTGTCCTTATCTGTTTTGTTTTAGTTTCTCTTTCCGTCTCTCTGATTTGTTTTCTCGTCTGCTTTGTTCCTTGTTCTCCTGTGATTTTCCTTTTTCTATTTACGGGAGTCTTCTCTAACTGTTATTTTAAATTGGGCTAAACATTTGGAGGAAAAGGGAGTCATCTAGGTAACTGATATCTGCACCACCCTGTACCACAAGTTTACCGTACCTATGAAACCTCTCGCCACAAAGTCTATCTATCTATATATATGCTCAGGCCTAATCCCCACTTTTCCTATGTTGATGTTTTTTTTTTGTTTTTTTTTTGGGTGGGATTGGGGCCGACTCAAGATAGAGCAAGAATAGGGACAACACAAAACACCACAGACAACAATGAACACACAAAAACAAAACACAAATTCACACACATCTAGGTCATCTACAAAGTACCTTTATATATTTCCCTACGCAGTTTTCCGTGGCTGCGGTTTTATATATAATCAAATACCTCAATAGTTACTCGATAGCCATAAAATTGGAAACGGATATGCGTTAAAGTGGCAATTATGTAGTTATCCTTTTCAATATAACTACTAAAGAGCTATACTGAGTTTCATAATAACATAAATTTTATGATACAATGCAACAATATAATCTAATGACAAGTCAATAACTTTCTTAAGATGATTACAATAATCTAATGTTAGCTAGAACACATAACTACAATACTGTAATCATAGTGGAGAGGTTCAGGGAGCCCACCCCGCTTTTTTCTCTTTCTCTCCCTCTCTCTTTGGCTTGTATCCATTCGGCCCCATTCAGCCAACTGTTTTAAGACATGTATCCCCATCCAGGTGTCAATATTTTCCGCGAGCCAGTTATTAAATATTTTTGTTTTGACAGCAAGATAATTTGTAAATTTTTCGATAGACAAATGTCTCCAGCGTAGCCGGATTTCTCCATACAATGCTTGCTCGCTATCGCTCGCCAGGAAGAAATCGACGCCTGGATGGGGATAAACGTCTTAACCCCCCCCAGACATAAGTTGCTAACTTACTGATGGGGTGGCCGAGTGCCCGGTATTTCCCTCAAAACACTTTCTCTGACACTGATGTACCGGTAGAAGTCAGAGGTATTTGGGGTTCCCATCAACCCACAAATTCTGATCTAACTTACCTAACTTACTGAGCTCAATATGACGCAAATGCGTCATATAACTTACTTATTGAGATATTTCACTAAGTTCATATGACGCAATCGCGTCATATAATACTCTTGGGCATACCGCCATATGACGCGATTGCGTCATAGATGTCGGAGGGGGTTAAAACAGTTGGCTGAATTGGGCCGAATGGAGAAAGATGCCAGAGAAAGATAAAAAAGGAGAGAAAGATAAAAAAAAATAAGACGGTGACCCCCCTTAACAACCATGAAATAGGACAGAGATGTGCGTCAAAACGGTTATTATTCAGATAAACTCATAAAATAGTTGGACCTCCTATGCTGGATTACCCAAGTATATTATTATAAGTTATTGCAATATTAAGAAAATGTTATATGACTCACCGAACAATAATATTGTATTCATATACACACAATACTTTAGTCTATTTGCTGTAAGTAAGCGAGAAACCATGACCTCTATCCTCTGTAACTCAAAAATAGCTAGAGCAAATTGGCTGTAAATGTTCACATCTATTCCTTGACTGACTCTTCCCAAATGGTAGAAATATTAGCTCGATTACTCTAGTCGTTTGTGAGTTACAGAGGATAGAGGTCATTATTTCTCGCCTACTTACAGCGAATAGACTATAATATGCATACATTAATAATTCTTGGTGTGTAATCTGAGGTGTAGTTGGTGGTCAAAACATTATTTGGAGATATAACATAAGACACATAAGAAAATGGGAGTCTGCACAAAACCGATTGGCCCAAACAAGGCAGATCCTTTTATAGCTGATGCCTTTGTTCACCTAGCAGTATATAGGAATCTGTAACAGCAAACACGTATCAGGCCTAAGGTGTAGTTGCTGGCAAGATTAATTCTTAAGGGGGTCACCGTTTTTTTTGTATATATCTCTCCTTTTCTCTCTTTCCCTGGCTTGAATCCATTCGGCCCCATTAAGCCAACTGTTTTAAGACATTTATCCCATCCAGGTGTCGATTTCCTCCTGGCGAGCGATAGCGAGCAGGCAGTGTATGAAGAAATCCGGCTTCACCGGAGACATTTTTCTATCGAAGAATGTACAAATTTAGCTAGCTGTCAAAACAAAAATATATAGCCTATATATGCTGGCTCGGTACCGCTCGCCAGGAAAATATTGACACCTGGATGGAGGTAAACGTCTTAAAACAGTAGGCTGAATGGGGCCGAATGGATACAAGCCAAAGAGAGAGGGAGAGAAAGAGAAAAAAAGCGAGGTGGGCTCCCTTAACTTAGAAGAAGAATATTTGTTGCCGGGTAAGCGGAGATATATGCGCAGTTCCTTCACATCTGATTCCTCTGTTCACCAAACAGTAAATTCAAATATGGAATAGTGGGCATTTGTGACGTAACGTTTGGGGTAATAACCTATGGTAATTTTTGTTAACCCTAATGAATTCCCCACGAAAATACTGACGCCAAATGTGAGTATTCAAGTAATAAAATGAACAATTGGCGGCAGCCTATTCATCTAGACACACAAATCCAATGAATGAAACTATGTATCACATTCTTAATCCTTGTCATAGTGTTCCCCTTATAGGACAACTGATACCAAGTAAATAACTGTTTTCATGAAAACCTACATTAAGGATATATAAATATATATCTCATAGCTGACAATTATGTGTAATATCAGGGGGTATGAAAATATATATATATATATATATATATATCTATATATGTATATATATATATTATATATATATATATATATATATATATATATATATATATGTTGGTAAAGCCAGGTAATAAATGTTCTTTAATACATACGAGGTTGAAAGAAATGGCAATTTCTGCGTTGGAAATTTTATTATTCAAAGTTTCCAGGTCTCTGATGAGTTTTCGCTGGGTGGCAGGAAGTAGATGAAGGAGATGAGCAAAATTCATGGTGGTACAGGGTTACATTAAAGTACATGAAGATACAGGATATACGACGCGTTTCACTGGACAACCAGCATTATCAAGTAAGGAAGGAATGATATAAAAGGTAAACAGGAAGGGTATATATAGAGGGTGGAGGATCAGAGGAGGCGGAAAACAGGGGGCAAAAGTCTGCTATTGGTGGAAGGGTAATCTAGGAGAGAGAAAGGGGGTAACCGCTTCACGCATGCGCACTGGATGCGGGATGGTGGTCGGTAGGTGGGGTCGAAGCTGATTGGCTGCGTGTCGAGGGGCGTGGCCTAAGTTGTGTGGCGCCTGCGGAAGACGAAGCAGAAGGAGGTAGCGCGGGGGGCTGCGTCAAGGGCACCGGGGGGCGAGGAGGGGTGTTAGGTCCTGTAGGGTAGTGCCTTTTGGCAGAAGGAAGGATCTGAAGGTCCAGAGTTTGGTTGTTGATGTTGGGATGTAAGGCTTGGATATATAAAGCTTCGAGTATAGGTAATCTCCTTGGGTCACTTTCTTTATCGAGTATGGTGGTGTGTTTCTCTAACTCGTTGCGTGTGAGGTGAGGGTGGTTCGGGGTGAGATAGTGGTCTTTGATGGCTCCAGCCTGAAGGTGAAGAGTTAACCGACGTGAAAGACGAGTCTGTGTCATACCAATATAGGAATGAGGTCCACAGTCCTCATAATTACAGGTATGTTGGTAAATGACGTGATCGTCGGTCATCGGGCTCTTTATCTTGGTGGAGGGTGGTTGTTGCGGAGAACGAGGTTGGAGGTCTTGGGGGATTTGTAATAAATTATTAATTTGATTTTGTTTTCCGGGTTGGTTGGGTGGACATGCTTGGAGATTATTTCTTTTAAGACGGCCTCGTCATTTTTGTGTTCAGAGGACATGTAATTGCGGTAGAAGATCTTAATTTCATTGGGGGGGTCAATGTTGGGAGGGCTTTGGGTGTACCAATTTTCAAGATGGTGGTTGATGGTGCTGGAGATGTCGGAGTTGGAGTATCCGTTATTTACTAAAACTTGGGATAGTCTTTCTAGTTCCTGGTGGGTGTCGGCCCAGGTAGAGCAGTGCGTGAGGGCTCTCCTAACATAGGCGGAGATGGAGGATAGAAAATAACGGCGGGGGCATTCACTATCGCCGTTGAGGCATTGTCCTGTGTTAGTTGGTTTAATGTAGACGGTGGTTTTGAACCCATGGTCGTTCAGAGCTACGAGGATGTCGAGGAAGGGGAGTTGTCCATTGTTAGATTTTTCAAAGGTGAAGTTAAGTCCGGAGGAGGTCATGAAGCGACGCTGGAGTTCCTGTAGTTCGTGGAGGTCCTTGATTTGCACGAAGATGTCATCCACGTATCTACAGTAGACGGCGGGTCGTTGGGCAGCTAGGAGCTCTTCCTCGATGGTACCCATGAAAAAGTTCGCAAAAAGAACTCCTAGGGGGCTGCCCATCGCCACACCGTCTATCTGCTTGTACATGTTGCCACGGGGGCAAAGGAAGTGGGCCTCCTTGGTACATAGCTCCAGTAATGTTTTCAGGGCCTTCTCCGGGATGTCCAGTGTAGGTGTATCAGGGCAATGATAAATTCGACGTAGAATCATGTCAATGGTCCTATCCACTGGCACGTTGGTGAACAGGATTTCTACGTCGAGAGAGGCGATTGTGTGGTTGTTGTTACGGGGGGCGTCTCGTAAAATTTCCAAGAAATCGTGGGCTGAGTTAAGGTTGAATTGGCTGGGCACGTAGGGGGTGAGGAGGTTGTTCAGGGCCTTGGCGATCTGGTAGGTGGCAGTGGGGATCTGGGAGATGAAGGGGCGGAGGGGGTTCCCAGGTTTGTGAGTTTTGATGGTTCCGTACGCATAACCAGGGGTGTATTCTGTACCATTTTTCAAGATGGTGGTTGATGGTCTACTGTAGATACGTGGATGACATCTTCGTGCAAATCAAGGACCTCCACGAACTACAGGAACTCCAGCGTCGCTTCATGACCTCCTCCGGACTTAACTTCACCTTTGAAATCCTCGACATCCTCGTAGCTCTGAACGACCATGGGTTCAAAACCACCGTATACATTAAACCAACTAACACAGGACAATGCCTCAACGGCGATAGTGAATGCCCCCGCCGTTATCTTCTATCCTCCATCTCCGCCTATGTTAGGAGAGCCCTCACGCACTGCTCTACCTGGGCCGACACCCACCAGGAACTAGAAAGACTATCCCAAGTTTTAGTAAATAGCGGATACTCCAACTCCGACATCTCCAGCACCATCAACCACCATCTTGAAAAATGGTACACCCAAAGCCCTCCCAACATTGACCCCCCCAATGAAATTAAGATCTTCTATCGCAATTACATGTCCTCTGAACACAAAAATGACGAGGCCGTCTTAAAAGAAATAATCTCCAAGCATGTCCACCCAACCAACCCAGAAAACAAAATCAAATTAATAATTTATTACAAATCCCCCAAGACCTCCAACCTCGTTCTCCGCAACAAACCAGCCTCCACCAAGATAAAGAGCCCGATGACCGACGATCACGTCATTTACCAACATATCTGTAATTATGAGGACTGTGGACCTCATTCCTATATTGGTATGACGCAGACTCGTCTTTCACGTCGGTTAACTCTTCACCTTCAGGCTGGAGCCATCAAAGACCACTATCTCACCCCGAACCACCCTCACCTCACACGCAACGAGTTAGAGAAACACACCACCATACTCGATAAAGAAAGTGACCCAAGGAGATTACCTATACTCGAAGCTTTATATATCCAAGCCTTACATCCCAACATCAACAACCAAACTCTGGACCTTCAGATCCTTCCTTCTGCCAAAAGGCACTACCCTACAGGACCTAACACCCCTCCTCGCCCCCCGGTGCCCTTGACGCATCCCCCCGCGCTACCTCCTTCAGCTTCGTCTTCCGCAGGCGCCACACAACTTAGGCCACGCCCCTCGACACGCAGCCAATCAGCTTCGACCCCACCTACCGACCACCATCCCGCATCCAGTGCGCATGCGTGAAGCGGTTCCCCCCTTTCTCTCTCCTAGATTACCCTTCCACCAATAGCAGACTTTTGCCCCCTGTTTTCCGCCTCCTCTGATCCTCCACCCTCTATATATACCCTTCCTGTTTACCTTTTATATCATTCCTTCCTTACTTGATAATGCTGGTTGTCCAGTGAAACGCGTCGTATATCCTGTATCTTCATGTACTTTAATGTAACCCTGTACCACCATGAATTTTGCTCATCTCCTTCATCTACTTCCTGCCACCCAGCAAAAACTCATCAGAGACCTGGAAACTTTGAATAATAAAATTTCCAACGCAGAAATTGCCATTTCTTTCAACCTCGTATGTATTAAAGAATATATATATATATATTCTGACATACGGAGCCCTGTATGTTAATTTAAGAGTTAGAATTAGAGTTGAAGGAGGTTCAAACTACCCAAACGGCGAAGCAAACTAGCGAGCGAACTAGCGAGTGGGAAACCAGCTAGCCTGCATACCAGCAAACAAGTCTTCACACCTGCGTGCGTCATAGGGGACCCTGCAAACTACTTGATGGCCGACGCTATGACGTATGATCTACGCCAGGAGCTGTGAATGGACCAGGCACCTGTTATGCGACTCGAGGAGCTATGATTGGAGCGGGCACCACCCCCCGCCTCCTGATTCGTTCCTACACCATCATTGTTTAGTATATAAGACCCGAGTTGTGGGCATTCAAATCAGTCTCATTTGGAGTTGGGGAAGGTGAACTTGCAGCTGGAGGAAGATGGGGTGAAGTATTATAATGGGATTGTGACTGTCAGTCAGATTATATAAGTCTGTGTTAAGTGTGTTCGTTGTAAACAATTACGTTATGTTGGTTAGTGAGATATGTGATTGGGAATTAACGTTAACGCTACTATTATGTGCTTAACTATTTGATTGCAAATTAACGTGAACGCTACTATTATGTGTTTAACTATTTGATTGGGAATTAACGTTAACGCTACTATTATGTGTTTAACTATTTGATTGTGAATTAACGTTAACGCTACTATTATGTACGTAACTATATGATTGGGTTAACGTTAACGCTATTATTATGTACTTAACTATTTTAGTTGACTAACTTGTGGACTAAAGCAACTCTTTAAGTAATTGGGTTATGATGAAAGTAATACTATTGTTTTATATTAATACTTACGAGTTCTTTCATTTTCTTTTAATTAAGCTTACATTGCCTAACGGTGCTTTGTACGGTGATGCTATTGTCTCATATTAGTAATATCGCCTTAGACTAACATGGCTGTGTTAATATTACTTCTAGTGATTTCCTAAGCTGAAGAAAATTATTTTAGCTTCAAAATATTATTTTTGCTTTTCATATTATTTGAGTGAGACTTGAATCGAATCTATGAAGCGATCCTGTAACTTTATTTACTCATAATCAAACCTCAATGTTACGTGGTTAAGAAATACATTTAACTAATTATTAAATATATATCTAACTTTTTATGTGACTTTGATATTAATCCTGATGATAATAATAATATAATACTATTAACGTAAGACAAGAACCAAGAATAATTACATTAATCTAAATAAAAGGACATCTAAGAAAACTATCTATTCATTTCAAAAAGGGTAAGAGACAGAAATATTCTTACTTTAATATTTATCTTTCAAGACTTTTTATAGAATTAATAGTCCTTCTTTAGATATACTTCTTCGGTTCATAACCATAGCCTACAAAGCTACGGTTAAATAATAATTCTTTATAAATACAACATGACTTTAATTAGTTTCAGTATTTTTCATAATTAAAGAGTATCAGTCAATAAAGGATACTAAGTCCTAAGATCCAAAAGGAAAGGAAGCAACAACAGGAAATTATTTTATTAGATTTTACTTTTGTTTTGCCTTCAGCTGACTGATACCTTAATATATATCTCTGTGCTATCTAGATTCATCAAGTTAACCACTTGAGGATCAAGATACGTAACAGAAGAGTGGCGACCTCGCCAGGATTCGTTTCATACAGTTTCACTCAGTTTCATTACCGTTTCACTACTTAAAAATCAAATATTAATCATGCCTCAACTAATTAATGACGAAGATGCTCGAGTTTCATAGAATCAGAACCCACAGCCCCTGATATTGACTGTCTGTCAAAATCCGAACTGAAAGTGCTTGCCTCACATCTTCAATTAACTGTCTCAAACATGTCTAAAGTAGAGGTGGCTCAGACCATAAAAACCCACCTGTTCCCTGTAGAAGGCAAGGAGGGTGACGGAGCAGTTGGTGGGATCTCGAGTAAACCTAGCCAACTTGATGAACAATTGCCACCTGGTTTGACCGGTGATCAAATATTAGAACTAGCCAGAATAAAAGCAATTACCGAAGAAGCCAAGATAAGAGCAACTACCGAACAAGCCGGACTAAATATAGAACTAGCCAGAATAAATGCCGAACAAGCCAGAGCAAATACCGAAGAAGCCAGCATAAAAGCCAGAGCAACGACGGAACAATGTGAATATCAATATCGTACGGCTCAACTAAATGTCAATACAAATGCTCCCTTAATTGCTCCCCCTCTGGGATTGACTATGACTAGTGTCATTCCACCTTTCACTGAGGATAATGTGCAGGATTTCTTTGTGTTGTTTGAGGAAGTTGCTGGAGGTATGAAGTGGACAAGAGATCAATGGCCTTTTATGTTACAAACTGTTTTGACAGGGCAGGCTCGAGCCACGTATTTGTCAGAAGTAGCAGAAGTTAGGCAGGATTATGACAATCTCAAAGAAGCTATCCTAAAAACCTATCAATTGCAGCCTGAGGCTTACAGGCAATCTTTCCGTAAAAACCAGAAGAAAGTAGAAGAAACCCATAAGGTATTTGCCAGGACCATGACTAAAACTTTCAATCATTGGGTCAAGAGTAAGAAAGTCACAAGCTACAACGATCTGAAGGAGTTGGTCCTGTTAGAAAATTTCCTATGGAAAATTGATTCTTCTGTAGCCTATCATTTAAAGGGGAAAAAAGTAGATTGTCTTGCCGACGCCGCTGACATGGCTGACACATACGTGCTCAACAACAAATTTCGTGGAAAGAAGCCCTACGATAATTCTAGTTCTAATTTTAAGTATCCCAATCACAAATCTGACAGACCCAGTCACAAGCCTATAACGTCTTCCCCAGCTAGCCAAAATAGAATTGTTCCCCCAACTAAAAATGCGACTCAGGGCAATGGTAACAGAGGTGGGCCCCAAACTAATAGTAATGCTCAAAGAGGGAACGTTCCCGTATCCCCTAAAGTATGTACTTTTTGTGGCAAGAGGCCACCTAGCTTATCAGTGCTGGGCCAAGGAGAGAACCGAGAGATCGGGGTATACAGTTGCCGCCGTATCTCAAACTCCATATGTGCCTGTAATGCAGGACTCCCGACAGAAGGAGTACCTAGCACCAAAAGTTCCTTTAATGCAGGACTCCCGACAGAAGGAGTACCTAGCAGCTAACGTAAATCATCTAGACAGGGGTGTAGTAGCATGTGTGGTGCAACCCACTAGGGTTAAGCCAATAATAATTTCACCATCAGTGCAGGACAGTTACCGTCCCTTTATTTCATCTGGCAACGTGAGATTAAATGGTTGTATGCATGAGGTAAAAATTCTGAGAGACACAGGTTCTACTAGCACCCTCATGGTGAATCCTTACACTGAGTGCCCACCTGGCGAACCAGTTGTAATGAGAGGTGCTGGAGGCCAATTTTATGCACACTTGGTAAAAGGCGAAATTGAATGTGAGTTACTACAGGGTGAGGCCACCATAGCTTTGTGTAGGTCCCAAGATATCCCTGTGCCTGGGGTAACACTCCATTTTGGGGAATGATGTAGCAGGTGAGAAGGTCCGACCAGACCCCATTTTGTCACTTTTCCCTGTTAACGAGCCACTAACCGGTGAGCTCGAAAAGGAGATGCCAACAATTTTCCCTGTGTGTGCTGTCACACGTTCAATGTCTCAAGTAGCAGTTCCCTCAGACAGAAATGTACCGAATGTAAGAGTTGATGAAAGGGATGATGAGAGTGTGAATGACGCTCCAACTGTGCCTGATGATGTGACTGAGGTGGATTTATCTGACACCTTTATGGCTCATCTTGACCCTAACGATGACCATGAAACCCCTCCAAATTGTCCTAGTGGCCTGGTAGAGCTACAGAGAGATGATAGTGAATGCAAGGAGTTAGCTGCCAGGTCCGTGAGTGAAGAGGAATGTGAGAAGGAGGGTGGTGAATGTTTCTACCTCAAAGGAGGAGTATTATGGCGAAGATGGAGACCGCCACACAGACCAATCGATGACGGGGCTTGGGACGTCCATCAAGTAGTACTCCCCAAACCTTGTCGTAAAGATATCATGGAAATGGCACATTGTATACCATTGGCAGGACACCTAGGTGTGAGAAAAACTCTAGACAGAATCAGAGCCCACTTTTACTGGCCAGGAATACGTGCAGATGTAGTGGAGTGTTGTAGAGTGTGTCACACTTGCCAGATGACAGGAAAACCCAATCAGAAGGTGCCTGTACATCCTTTGGTGCCCTTGCCCGTTTTCGAGAATCCTTTTACTCGGGTGGTAGTGGACATTGTAGGCCCATTGCCTAAGACATCCCAAGGTAACATTTATTTATTAACTATCATGGACATGGCAACTCGCTACCCAGAGGCTATACCCTTAAGGACTACCTCTGCTCCAACTGTCATCAAGGAACTGCTCAAATTCTTCACCATAATGGGTTTCCCCCATGAGGTGCAAAGTGATCAAGGAACTAATTTTACCTCTAACATTTTCCAGCAGTCTCTGAAGGAGTTGGGTATCGAGCATGTTAAGTCTAGCACCTACCACCCAGAGAGTCAAGGGGTTCTCGAACGATATCATCAGACATTAAAGGGAATGTTACGTAAGTATTGTACAGAGACCGGAGTTGAGTGGGATAAGGGGGTACCTTTTCTTTGATTTGCTACTCGTGAGGTTCCAACTGAATCCCTGGGTTTTTCCCCTAATGAGCTAGTTTTCGGTCACCAGGTAAGAGGTCCTTTGCAACTATTGCAGGATAGCCTAGTTGGCCAGGAGGGGAACCAAAACCTCCTCAAGTATGTTTCAGATTTCAAAACCCGGCTGAGATCCTCATGTGAGTTTGCTGCTCAAAACTTGACAGTGGCTAAAAGCTCCATGAAGAAATGGTATGACAGAAAAGCCCGTGAGAGGGAGTTTCAGCCCGGTGATGAGGTTTTGGTCCTGCTCCCCCTTTTTGGCCAACCTTTATCTGCCAAGTTCAGGGGCCCATATAAGATCATTCGGAGGGTGAGCATTACCGATTATCTAGTAACTACCCCAGACAGGAGAAAGCCCACGCAAGTATTCCATATAAATATGTTGAAACCCTACCATAGGTCCCCTGATTCCTCTCCTCCAGATTCTCCCACTGTGGCAGTGAATGTCAGGACCTGTGGACAGCCTGGTGCGGACGAAGTCTTCAGTTCTCTTACTGACCCACAACAGACTGTTCCAGAGCCTGAAGGTATCCATGCAGACTTTGACTTGTCATGTAGCCTATCCAACTTTCAGTATAATTCAGTGGCTTGGAGGGAATTACCATCTAAACTATGTCATCTTCCCTCTGATCAAGCGAACCAACTAATCTCTGTTTTATCTTAGTCTCCCAGTGTGTTCCGTGATACTCCAGGGCTCACTTCTTTGGCCGTGCACGACATCGACGTAGGGGATGCAACTCCCATTAAACTATCCCCCTACCGTGTCTCACCACAACGCAAGAGTGTACTGCAGGTCGAGCTTGAATTTATTTTTTCAAACCAGCTGATCACAAGGGCCTTAAGCCAGTGTAGTAGTCCGGTCATACTTGTGCCAAAGCCAGACGGGAGCCATAGGTTTTGTAGGAACTATAAGCAAGTTAATGCTGTCACAAAGAACGATACCTACCCACTGCCACGGATCAAAGATTGCATTTACCAGGTTGGCCACATACAGCAGTAAGTTTAATTTAATGAGAGGATTTTGGCAATTAGCTCTCCCTTGTAGCGAGGTAAATATCATGCTTTTGTAGTGCGCTTTTAAGCCTTCAGCTGTAAGATGCCTTGCAGTTCGAATAACGCTCCAGCTACGTTCCGGCTATGTTCTGATGTGGTACCTGGAGACGTTGCCTACTTTGGGTGATAACCTTATTATATCCTCATTATACTCTTGCTGTTGCCAATCTGGTGGTGAATCTATTTTTGTATTATGTTTCATATTATGTACTATACTCCTTAAACTCTTTTCTAGGGGGAGGTCTGACATACGGAGCCCTGTATGTTAATTTAAGAGTTAGAATTAGAGTTGAAGGAGGTTCAAACTACCCAAACGGCGAAG